>QFET01010422.1:84582-151623 GCA_003316355.1 Tuber calosporum | reverse complement strand
AAAGTCACAAACATTTACTGTTCTCCATTAAATATTAATAAATAATAAAAACAAATATTTTCAAAATATTTCCTTGATATGAGTTGAACATAGGACCTTCAGATATTACAATTTTTACCATTTAGCCCTTATTCCCCACAGGGTTGAGCGTTACGTGTTGCATCAAGCAAGGTCCACACTTTAGACGCACGGCACCATACCTATAGTGAACATGTCACTTTACAGTTGTAATATACGGCTCCTCTCAATGTTCTTGCATATCCTCTGGCAGTGTTAAAGTTCGAGAAGCTATACGAACAGATCTTCCGCTGTTATTCACTAATCCGTCCTCTTAAAGTATATCCATAGTAATTCTGATTTGAACCTCTAGAAACATCATGTAAGTATTACTACTAGGGGATGTAGATTAGTGGTTAAATAGCTGTTGATTACCACATGGCTAGCCATACAAAGTAATATATCAACTTGGTCTGGTTTCGCACTAACAGAGAAGATGCAACTGCTCAAACCAGTGTATTGCAATCTAGGTGTGTCAAAGTCAGCTTCTTCTAAGTCCTGAATGATAGTAGTCTTCAAATACACGAACTAGTATATCCAACAATCATATATTATACCAACAATAAAGGAGCTTACCCCTCCTTTGATCAGGATATAAAATGTTTCCAGTATCAACAGAACCTAAAAACTAAACATAATATAAATCTGCTATCAGTGTGATACCTGAAACATAACATTAAAAAAACCTAGTATCAAACCATAGTTCTTACCAATCATAAAACAACTAAAGCATTAAGCAATTATTGAAAACCATAATAAACAAACTAGCGCTATACTAGTCCTGCTAATTTCTATTAGTATTGTCATCCTGAAACGTTGTAACCATATAATAGTGTGATAAATTTAAAGACTGTTAGCCTGCAAGACTTAGAGGAAGAAGACTACAACAAACAGAGTTTTGAATATACTTGGCTGAAAAATTAGTCCCACTCAGTTTGCACAAATTACCAGCTAGTATGTTTAGGACTTATTAAGACTGTCTATATAGTATAAATGGCTGGTGACAACTTATCGCAACATCTAGTAATAATCATCTAATGAAGCTACTCAGTGCAAAATCTGAGTTACCATTGTCAAACCACACATTGAGAGAAGCCTGTGGGAGACAGATACATTCAGGAAGGTGCTAAAACCCTGTTACATGAGTATATGATCTGGTACCTTTTTTACAACTCACTTTAGCCTTTTCTTAGTCAGATTACATTCTTTTGATATGATTTCTTTTGTATTTGGTTTCCCTACCAGAATCTCTATAATGCTAGGGTCGGATTAATATATGCTTTAGAGGATTGGCAGGATTGTGCCCCAGGAGTTCTAAGGGCATGTACAGGTAAGGTATATTGGCGGTAGGATAGAGGCTATATTGTGTGAAAGCCTGAGGCTTTCGAGGACTCTGGCATGGCCACTGGATTGGGTAACTGTACATTCACGGGTTAGCATAGTTGCTGAGGGTTTCTATAGCCTCTGCTATTGCAGGAAAGATTTCATGAATTTTAGAGTGGTCTCCTGGCTAGCAGGAGACATCATACTTGCGACATATGCCTAGACTGTGAATACAGTTGGTTGAACGGAGATCAATTTGTTCCCCTCCACTCTATAAACTAATCTTTTATACACCCCTTGTCTTCCCCCTCAGCAGGTCTCCGTTAGACACTAAAGTGGTAGTAGACCTCCTCTTAGGCTCTATTTTACAAGCGTACTCACAGGCTACCGCCTGTTATAATCTATTCACCTCAGTAGGTGATATTTGGTTCTCTGGATTGAGAACAGGGCCTAGGATTGATCACACTTGCCATTCCTGGTAAAGTAGTTAATAGCAGGAGCGGCAGGGAGAGACTCCCAGTGCTGATACTACATTCATCATTATAGACAGTAGAGGTCAGACCACTAGGTTTGGAAGGATAAGTAGACCTCCCAGCATACTTGTGAACAACACAAATACAGACCCTGAGAGAGAAGGTGACGATACACCTATACACAGACAATGTTTTCTACAACTAAGAGATCTTGATAAAGACTTAGTGGAATACCTTACAGCAGGGCAAATCGTTCAAAGGGAAAGCCAGAGAATAAAGGCAGCTCTGGAATAGAGACCATGAACCAGAAGTATCTGGGAGACCGTCTTTTCAACCCTACCATACACTGCAGTACCCTTAAGAAGCGAGACACCACCACCACTACCTCTGGTAAAAGGTAAAGACCCAGAGAGTCCCAAACACTCGCCAGAACCTTTGCCAGGATCTAGGACCCAGGCTGACACTCTAGAACAACCCAGGACACTAAAGATCAAGCTTCCAAAGCATCCAAGTTCGCTAGAGAAGGTTAAGATCAACAACCAGACAAACTCAAGCGCCAGTTTAAGGCGGTTAAGAATTATTTATCCAAGTATGAAGTCCTTGATGACACTAAGAATGTAGTGTACTACCATAGCGCCTATGCAGATAGGCGAGCACAATGGGCCTACCTCAACCTTATGTATAAGTTAGAAGACAACCAACCCTGCCTCCTAGAATTCTAGAATAGGTTTGAGCAGCTTATTGGAGAATCAGTTAACCCAGATGACCTGTACCTTTAATGACAGAAGATACAACAGTCCTCAGAGGGCGGGCCGGCGAGAATTTCCAAGATTGCAGGAGAACTAGAAGACCTAAGAGGAACACTGCCTAGATACTCTATAGCAGACTGTGAACAGAGGCAACCATTTTGGATTCCATGGATCCCTGGCTCACAAAAAATGTGGAACCACAGATAAGAGATACCAATAGCTGGAATCAAGTGGTCCAATTAGGAGAGAGATATGATACAACAATGTTCAGGCCAGGAGCCTATAGGAGTAGCGGCAGCTCCTCTAGCACCTCTGCAAATAAGCCAACCAAAGACAAGCTCTCTCCACAACAAACCAGCAACCAGCCAGCTAGAAAAGGCAAAGCTACAGCCAGAAATTGATCCACCCCCAAGCATAAAAAGCCTGGAAAGCAGTAAATGGATCGACATAAGGGTGACGGATCCTGTTAATACTGTGGAGAAGTAGGCCATATGGCAAATGATTGTCGAAAGAAGGAAATCAAGGCCCATCAGATCACCGTCACACAGGACAACTCCAATAATATTGAAGAGCAAAAGAAGGAAGAGGGCGATGACACAGAAGAGCCGGATGGAAAGAATACCAACCTAACCTACAAAACCACTTTTGGTACCCACAAGGAAGCTGCTAGCCTATTTTAAGAATTAGAAGTCACAATGCTGGTCAATAATAAACCCGTCAGGGTCCTAGCAGACACTGGAACCTTTGGCAGTACCCTAATCAGCAATAGTTTTGTTACCAAAAAAGTAATTTCTCTTCTACTAATAAGAAGACGCCTATAACACTCAAAATGGCTGTCAAAGGATCCAGATCAAGCAGCAATCAGCCCTGCATCACAGTTATCGCAATTGGAAGTATCTAGGTACCCAAGTTACCCATGAACCTCGCTCCTATATCAAACTATGACATTCTTCTCCGCATGGATGACCTTATACACTTTGGATCAGTCTTATACTGCAGAAAAAATGCCCTCTACTTCCCTGACTATAAAGTCTGAGTATACTGCAATGGGAATAGCACCCAGCCTCGCTCAGCGATGGCTAAACAGGAAGTTATACTGTATAAATTATGTGTATTAGCACAATCTTATAGCATCAGTACGAAAATACAACACAGTATTAAGAGTCTACTATGTGCAAGCTTGGGTGAGGAGTATTATAGTATGAAGGTAGATTGGTAGTAGTTGTTGTCCTTAATTAACTAAAACAAAGTAGGCGGCAACCAGCTATTTCTACAGGTGCGTATCCTCCATGTACTCAGTAACAAAAATAGGGAAAACACAGTAAGAAACATAAGTGCGATCATGTCCGACCCTGAAAAACTACCAAGGAAATCCCTATAAAGTATGCGTAATCTGAAATGGTATGCGCAAAATAAACGGAGAGATAACACATGATTCATGACCGGTAAAAGGTCACTATACATGGAAAGATAACTGAGAAATCCCGCACATAAGATAAGAAATACACGCATTAATTCTCAAATATTATCATGAAATATAACCGTGAATATGATTTACCCTAGCTGTAGTAATGTCCGTAGTTTCCCTGAGTAAACTAGATATAACCAAGCAGAGATATAAACAATATTACCATAAGAAATATTCACATGAAGCGAATTGAATAATTTCAACATATACTAGATTTCCTGAACATGTTACCTCAAGTTTGTCACCAAAATACCTGCAACCTAACCACCATTCCGGCACTTAAACTACCAGATAATAATCAATCATTCAAACCTTTTTTTTAAGATGCCAACCTTCAAGACCGACGCAAAATTGATCTCTAAATTCAAGGCAATGATAGAGAAGCAAATCTGGGCTAGGATATTATACAGATCACAAACTCCAGGATGCGACAGCATGTTTGTTTAAGGGAAACCTGATGGCAGGATAAGACCATTAGTGGACCTTCGCTAAAGTCACAAAAATACCAAGAAACCCAAAGCTCCTCTCTATAACCGGCAGCTCCTACTTAACACTTTGGGAAGAGAGATATTCTGAAGCAAGATAGACCTCAGATATGCATACTTTGAGAGGAGTGTTTAGCTTGAGTATTAGAAGTATAACACTATAGAGACACACTTTGGTGACTACGCATACAACGTAATACTAAAAGAAGCTACAAATGTGCCAGGAACCTTAAAGTGAGTCATGGAAGATACACTATCAGAAGAGTTTGCAGTTTTTGTATGAGTATACATTGACGATATCCTAATATATAGCGATACATACATAGACCATATCAATAATCTCAAAGCTGATTGCCTGCAACTGCAAAGAGCGGAGCTATATGCCAGCCCAAAATAGAGTGTTTTCTTTGCACAAAATATTGATATCATAGATCACTTTATCAATGATAAAGGCTTTCACCCAGCACCAGAGTTGATCTGAAGCGTTGAGGAGCGGTCTAGACCGACGAAAAGAAAGGAACCTCTGCGCTTCAGTGCGATGGTTAATTATAGCAACCAGTTTCTACCACACATCACCACACTTACAGCACCACCTACGGAGCTCACCGGCGATGATAAAAGAATCTGGACATACTTCCACGAATCAGACTTTCTAGCAGTGAAAATGGCGGCATAAGACCTATTCACTATATAAACCCATTACCAATCCAACTTTTCACTGATGCATCTCGTACCAGAAGCAGCACTTGGATAGGCCAAAGACCAACCAGAGATACAGGTAGTCCAGCAGTATTCCATTCCTGGAAACCGCTAGCCTCGCAGAGTAACTACCCCACCCACTAACAGGAAGCGCATGCAATGGTTGAGGCTATACAAGCATTCGCGCATATATTGTCTAACACAAAGTTCATCATTGTTACTGACTATGACAGTCTTGCTAAGCTCCTGACACAGAAGAATCTCTGTGACCAGCAGCAAAGATGGATAATGCATCTTACCCATTTTGATTTTAAAATACAATACATGCCTGGGGTTTCGAACTTTCTGGCAGACTATCTATCCTGAGTTCAGGAAACCAATTCGGGGCCAGAAGATATAATACTACAGGACCCCTACTCTCAAAATTCTGATCTCCAGAACCAGAACTCTAATCATATTCAAACCCACTACAATTCTTCCTCATACTATAACCTAGATTCCCAAAGTGCAATAGAACCCATTGAAGAATCAAAGCACTCTATAGCCCTCACTACTGGCAAACCAATCTATTGCTCCTCAACAGACCACCATGTAAGGACAGATATAGCACCCAAATCAGTCACTCTCTCACTAAAGCGGTAGATTAGTGCTAGCAGCAACGATAGTAGCATCCAGGTAGCTAACCCTGTAGGAGACAAAGCTAACTTGAACTTTTACCAGACTAGAGAGGAATGAAGCCATTCACTGCTCTCTTAGACTGCCTAGAATGATGACCAATGCCTTACATAGAGAGACAGCAAGCAAGACCATGGATATTTCTCTAAGAACCCTGATCAGTGAAAGCAAGTAAAGAAAGCATAAGTAACATCAAATATCTCAAAGGACAGTAGCCCTATCGACCAAACGATAACTCTATGTCACTACCCTCACTAGGAAATAAATACCTAATACTTGCAGATATGTTAACTCCAGGCTTCCCACCTCCAACTTCACCATATTCGCAAGCTTCTAGACCTCTCTATAGTAATCCTGAAACTATCTAGATTTCCACAAAGAATGATAATGCTTATACCTTCCTTGGTACCCCCCACTCAACACTCATGGGAAAATTCCACCCTGCTGTCCCTGAAGCCCTCCAGAATGACACTCTTTTCTTGCTAGTAGTAGACACTTGTAATAAGCTACACTATTCAATTCTTGATGGCCTGCTGATAGCTGACAATACCCACGTCGATAATAACATCTATATCCCTATAAGACCCTTAGAAAGGCATTTATCGCTGCGGGATTATATCCTTGAACAATATCATGTAGGCCTAGGATATTTCTGAACTCACAAGTCCTACAGGTTCACCGCTTGTTTCTTCTTGTGGCCTCAGATGTGCCTGTACTTCATAGCCTAATATCGCTCTTGTAATCAATGTCAGATCAACAAAGAGCCAACCACAGTTGCAGCAGGTAGATTTCTATCCCCACCAGCACCTGGCGCAGCCAACCAATGCCTTGCCATCAATATCGCTTGCCCCATCAACAATTCAAAAATACTAAAATGTATCCTAGTTATTATCGATCGCTCTACCTCCTACCCTTATCTTATACTACTTCAGGATTCTTCCACCTCTGCAATAGTATTTAGCAAGTTCCAGAAGATGAACTTTGGAATTAATGGACTTCCTCTAAGTATAGTCTTCAACCAAGAATCCTACTTTACCTCTAAGCTTTGGTAACAGATAATGAAGTCCATCAGATTCCAGGTCAGTATGGCAATTCAATACTGCCACCAAACCAAAGGTCAGGTAGATCGTCAGATTCACACCCTTAACCAGAAAATGAGGAACTAAATCTATAAACTGAGAAAACAAGTAGTGTTAAGCCCTCCCTGCGATAGCTGCAGCCGTGAATGGTCCCCCCTATGAATTCTTAGAAATATCTCCACTCCAATCACTCCATTGACGTACTTGAAAGCTCTTCAATCCTGTCCTCAGATAAATCAGCAAAGTACCAGGAATGGACGAGATCTTGAATGCCAATGAAGCTACCAGGATGGAAGTTGATATGCCTGGAAAGCATACCACTCTCTGGCAGACTGTGCAAACAAATAAAAAGAGGAAGGTCCATCAAAGACCTTTCAATATTGGCGACAGAGTTTTTGTGAGATGATGGACTTACAACTCTGGGCCTTGATGATCCAAGAAGCTAGAGCCGAGCTGGTTTGAACACTTTAAGGTACTAGAGCATGACTCTAATAGCAATAACTACAAGCGAGAATTGCCTAAGTGAATAGACCACCAGAGGGCATACTTGCAGAGCTCATGCCTCAAGGAATACCAAGAGAATTATCACAATAGGTGTGCATCAAGGAGGATCGATTGACTATCCCCTGTACTCATCAACAATGCAGAAGAAAGTAAAGCGCAGGAGATACTGGATTATCGCCTTCAGAACAATACAGTCGAGTTGTTAATACACTAGAATGGGTTATAAAGGACAGATGACTATTTGGAACATATCGAGAACCAGGGTAATGCAATAGAAATCATGGTGGAATATTGGAAAATAAACTACCAACTAGAACCGATGCCTAAGATGAACTCCCAATATGTCAGGACCTCTTAGAACCCTAAGCATGTCTCTACAATCGCTTTCCCTACCACAATAGTACCCGACGATTTCTGGCAGACATTTAATAATGAGGAATATGATTCTACAGGCTATGATGATAGTTGCTTCAACACTGATAATCATTCAATGCTCTCGCCTAGGGAGATTGTCCATGAGGCTTATGGCCATAGCGGAAGATACGTTTTGTTCAGATTTGGGGAATATAATTAGTATACATATTCTGGTACCTCGATTACTACTCTCATTAGCCTTTCCTTTGTCAGATTATATTCATTTGATTTGATTTCTTTTGTATTTGAGTCCCCTCACAGAATCTCTAGAAACCGGTGCCCTGATTACTGTATGATTAATAGGGTCGGTAGGAGTGTGACACCGGAGTTCCAAGGGAATTAACTGGGGATGTATACCGGCGATAGGATAGAGGCAGTCTTGTGGTAAAGCCCAAGACTTTCCTGGAATCAGGTAGTGCCACAGGATTGTAGTAGCAGTACACTTACCACTAATGATAGTGGATGCGGGTTTCCAGAGCCACAGCTCTTGCAGGAGACATTTCCTGTATTTAAGAGTTATCTCCTGGCTAGCCTTATAAATCAGATTTCACATAGATGCCTAGAAAGTGAATACACTTGATTGAACGCCGATCCTATTGTTCCCCTTCACTCTATACACTACTCTATTGTACTACCATTGTATTCCCCCTCATCAGGTCTTCGTTGGACACCAAACTGATGGTACGCTACAGCTTATGCTCTAATGTATAACCATTCACAGATGCTAGTGCCTGTTACAAACACTCACAAAGTGACATGTCAACCATAGGTACTTGAACTGAAGTAAGGTACTTTGGAGCAGAGTTAGTTCTGTAACCCAGTTAAGCAGGATTGTTGTAATTTGCTAATTAATATCGTTTGGGTATACTATTGATAATTTGGAATATTCTCATACTTGGTTTCACAATCAGTTTACCTGTACACTACTTATATTACTACAGTTAGGACATATATTTCAGTATAGTTCATAGTATTGGACAGGTTATGTTAGAAGATATTGATATGTGATTTCTTGTGTTGTGTTCACAATTTTTACCTTGTTTATCTATCTTTTGGGTATTGTTATTGGTCATATATATTATATTCTTTTATGATATTTCCCTCCCACTATCTTTGAATTACACATATTGTTAGAAAGTTTCTTGCCAGGATATCAGTGTCAAACACAGTTGACACTTAGGTTTCTTCCAATGTTATCCCTATCTTTATCTAACTTGTGTGAATGATGCACTTTTCTATAAATACTACAGTTACCACCCAAATACCAGACATGGAATAACAACCAAAACTCCTACCAATCTGCTTTCATAAATACTATTCCTCGCTTAGAAAGCAACTGAGAGCCCCCTTGTATTACCGTAGTATTCAGCACTTAGTAGTAATGTAAGGGCCACTGGAATTCACATTATGAACAAGGATAACAACGATCCAACCTTAGGTAGGGTAACTAAGTACAACAGTTAGACAAGGCATCCAGTTTGACTGGGTAACTAAGGTATTGGTAGAATATAAGGTAGGCAGTATTGAGGCTTTAGATTTGGAGATAGTTGTATCCAGTGGAATCATGCTGGCCGAAATACCTGTAACTAATGGAGAGGATAAGCCAGGTTGTTCAATGGTGGTACATATACCCGACACAGTATTGCGACAGTCAATAGACCATAATGATGGCAAATTACAATGCCTTATTCCTAGCATATGCAAACTGGAATTTTCAGTTACTCTTCTAAAATGGTCCATGATTCGTAAAACTCTTCTATAGTCATTCTTATTTGATTTGAGAGTTTTTGCAAACCAACATCAATCCTGGCAATGGATTTGGCACTTTGAATCACTCTATTATAGAAGTAAATTTGATAAAACTCTTGAAAAAACGTCGGCAAGTGAGACGTCAGGTAAGACCATACATGCCACAACCCAGTAACTAACCCCATGCTGCACATGTGATATATATAGGAGTGTGTAATGGCCGGCCTGGGCGAGTAATTATTCCTGATACAAGTAGGAGCTTAGGACGTAGTCTACGGGGCTCATCTCCAAATGGAAGGCCTGTGAGTAGAAAGGAAAGCCACCTCACAAGTAGAGAACATAGAGAAGAATGTCAGGTTAAACTTGTACTAGCTAAACAATGACAGCTTATGTACAATACCATACCTGTGGGAGGCGACAGCAGACTAGAGCTGTACAGTCATATCATAGTTAGGGTGGTCTCTGAACTGTTAGTTAAGAGTAGTGACTATTCAGACAACTCAGTAGGGTCACTTGCCCGTGGAGCCATTCCGCTTACAAGACTAGATACTTCGGGCGTATTAACACAGTTGAGTGCAGTGTTTTCTAATTAACATACCATATTGCTACTGATTCTCATAACTCAAAATGAGTCCAAATTGGATTTTCAGGTGGGCATTAACCAGAGGGGGATCTGGATGTTTATTTCTCCAGGTGACATTGTTCAAACGCAGTGCAGAAGAAATTTCCAAATGATACAGTTATCTCACCTGAGGAATCAATAGACTCACAAGTTAATTCTGGAAAGGTCATGTGTCTTATAAATACCTCATGGACAAGGGGACTCCATCACAGACTAAGTAGTGATGAGTGTTATTGGCTTTAGCATTATAGTTAAGTAAATGCACATGCAACTCTAGTATGATCACATAATATCTTGTCGAGAATAACTTGAATTGAGTGAAGCTCTGGCTTACCAATATTTAGTTTTACCACTTCTTTCATTTGTTTTTACCTTCCATGAATTTAACTTATACTCATAAACTACACTAGAAATCTTAGAATCGATCTTGTGCCTTATTCATCATCTTACACTTATATTGGGTAATTGAGAGATATTTACATTACAAGATATGGTCTGTACTCAGGTTTCTCTGCCAAGATTTACCTGCTCCATTTGACCTAGTCAGGTTCATAGGAATAGTAGTTTGAAATAGGTATAGAATATATATGGTGCATGACATCTGTCCTACTCCCATCCAGTATCTCAAGTTGTTTCTACATAATGTATTCTGGGTAAAATTTAACCTGTTGCAGTTCTAACATTTCAAAAAAAAGAATATTTTCAATTTACTAATCCCAGATATTCTTGAACTACATATCTGTCCTAGAATAATGTTCAATCAATACTCTGTCTCAAAGAGTCTAAGATAATAAATAGGACGACAAACCTTTACTCTAAATGAGGAAAGCTCAAGGCATTGATGATCCCAAAACCATAGATACTTCTAAAGTATCTCCCCAAGACCTGTATGGTAACCAGTATGAGATGTGTGGAGAAATATATTATAAATGGCTATAGTGCAGGAGTTAATACTCCAACTGGTAGTTTCTTGCTATTTACATGACTTTGATTGAGCAAGTTATAAGACTGACACCAGTTCTGTACGACCTTATCCACTAAGCCAATCGGGGAAGAACATTGCCATCAACTGAACTAGTATAATGTAACAGGCGCTAGCATGTGTGAACGGTTATACAATAGAGCCGAAGCTGTAGCGGAGTATCGCTTTGGTGTCTAAAGGAGACATACTGAGAGGCAAAGAAAAGTATAGTATAATAAAATGATTTATAGAGCGAAGGGGAACTATAGGATCATCGTTCCACCAAGGATATTCACTGTCTGGCGATCTGGCAGAAGCCTGGTGTCTCGTGATAGCCAGGAGACCACTTATAAATACCTGAAATCTTTTCTTTTGTAGCTGATACTATGGAAACCCGTAGCCACTATCATTACCAGTAGGTGTACAGCTACCGGATTCCTCTAACCCTTCCGGAGTCCTGGAGAGCTTGGGGATGTCCCACAACACTGGCTCTATCCAACAGCCAATATACATAACCTGTTTCTTCCTTGGAACTCATGCGGTACAATCCTGCAGATCCTTACAAGAATACAGTAATCAGGGCGCCAGAATCTAGATATTCCGGTAGGGAAATCAAATACCCAAGATATCAAACTAAATGAAGTAATCTGACAAAGGAAAGGCCTACAAGAGTGGTAATAGAGGTACCAGAATATGTACACATATTACATTCCCCAAATCTTAACAAAACCTATCTTCTCCTAAGGTCATAGGCCACATCACCACTCTCCCAAGGCCAAACCTTAGAATGATCATCAGTGTTGAAGTAGCTCTCTTCTAATCCAGCAGAATGGTATTTCTTATAGTTATAGGGCTGCCAAAATCATTGCGTACTATGGTTCTAGGTCAAGGGATTATAGAGACTCCTATAGTCTCCCAAGTAGTCATGACATAATCGCAGGGGATCTTTGACATCGGTTCTGTGCTGCAGTTTCTAGTTCAATATTCCGTTATGATATCTGTTGAGGTTTCCAGATTCAAGATCGGTTCCCTAGGGTCATCTGTCCTTTCATACCCTCTCCAGTGTACCAGGAACTCAACCCTATTGTTCTTTAGGCGTTAATCCAGTCTCTCCTCTTCTTCCTATTTTTCCTATTCTTCTGCATTATTGATGAGAATTGAGGCCGGCCTATCCAGCCTCCAGGATGCAAATCTATTCGGATCGTTCTCAAGGTATTTCTTGAGGCATGAGATTGAAAGTATGGCTTCTTGCCCTCCCTTCTCTTAGATAATTCAAACTTATAGTTATCTCTACTTAAGTCATGCTCTAGGACCTTAAAGGGTCCAATCCAGCGTGGCTCTTGCATCTTGGATCGTCCTGGGACGGAGATATAAGTGCATCCTCTGACGAGAACTCTGGTGCAAATGTAGAATGTTCTTCGATAAGGGTTTCTCTTTTTGTCTGCTTACACAGTCTGCCAGATTGTGACATCCATCCTAGCCATATCAACTTCCATCCTGGTTGCTTCATGGGCATTCAATATCTCGTCCACCGGTTGTACTTTGTAAGCATATCTAATGACAGGATTAAAGACCTTTTGTGAGTGTACATATAGTTCTTAGCATAGAGATATTCCTAAGGATTCAAGGGGGGCGCCATTCATGGCTGCTGCTAACGCAGGGAGGGTATTGGAACACTGATTCTGTTTTTTGTTGATGAAATTCTTTTTGATCTGTGTAAGTGTACGAATCCGGCACTCTACATTGCCATTGGTTTGGTGGTAGTATTGAGTTGCCATCCACACCTGGATTCCCCATGACTTCATCATCTAAGATCTGAACTTTGAGGTAAAGCAGGAGTCTTAGTCCAGTACTATGCTCAGGACATGTCCATTAACATCAAATATAGCTTTCTGGAGCTTGCTTTATTCTTTTTAGAAGATGGCAAAATCCTCAAGGGGTATAAGATGAGTGTTGGAGGTAAAGCAATAGATAATAACTATGATAGTAGTATGGTTGTGTGATTTGTGGAAGGAGCATGCGAAATCGATTGCAATGCTTTGGTTGGCTTCGTCATGTGCCCGCAGGGCTAGAGATCTAACTGCCAGAGTTGTAGTACATTCCTTGTTCATCTGTTATTGATCACAATAGCAGCAGTAGGCTATATTGAAGTACTTATACCTTGGAAGCTACTAGAAGAAACATTCAATGTACTACTAGGACTTGTGAGCTGAGAAATGTCCTAGGACTTCATGAACTATTTTAAGGATGAAATCTCGCAGGGATACTCTACTTTCAAAGGGTGCCATTGGGATATATATGTTAGAATAGAGGTTTGTATTGTCAGCTATCAGGAGTCCATCCTTGTTCGAATAGTGTTGCTTGTTATTGCTCTCTAAGAGTGGCTGGAAATGAGGGTGATTATGGAGGTCTTCAATGACAGCGGGGCTCAATTTTCCTCTCAGGGATGATTGGAGGGTACCCAGAAAGATCTGTGGCTTACCAGTTTCTAGAGAATTGCAGAAGGCTTCGGGATCACTATAGAGTGGTCTAGAAGCTGGCGAAGCTGGTGAAGCCAGAGGTCGGGAGGCTGGAGTTAACATTTCTAGACGTCTGAGCTAATTGTTTCCTGGTGAGGGTAGGGACATACAGCTATCGTCTGATGGAGGGGGGCAACTGTCCATTGGGGTATCGGATGTTGCTTCTGCATTCTTGGCTTGCTTTCGCTTTTCAGGGTCCTTGGGGAAATATCCATTGGCTTTTAGGCTATCTCCTTGTGTAAGGCAGAGGTCATCTTAGCAGGAAGTCCAAGATAGCGCTAAATGGCTTCGTTCTTGTCTATTGTGGTAAAGGTTCGAGGTAGCTTGTGTCCCCAAGAGTTGGCTGCCTGGATACTGGTAACATTGCTGCTAGCGCTATTGTTCTAAGTCTGGGAGTGAGGGACTGGATAGGCTGCTATGTCTTTACTTCCTAGGTAGTGTGGGGAGGAGCAATAGATACATTCGCGTATACTGAGGGTTGGAGAATGCTTTGTTTCTTCAATAGTTTCAATTTCACTGTCGGATTCAAGTCTATAGTATAAGGAAGATGTGTAGTGGGTTTGCATATGATTGCAGTTGTGGTTCTGGAGATTTGAATTTGTGGAGGCCGGGTCCTGTAGTATTATATCAGGAGGCTCTGAATTGGTTTCTTAACAATGAACAGAATGTCTACCAGATAATTCCAAACTCCAGGCATGTAGTCTATTTTAAAACTCGGTGCAGCCAAGATGCATTATCCTTCTCTACTGCCTGTGGCAGAGATTTTTCTGTGTTATGACCTTGGAAAAACTCTTATTATAGGTAACTATGGGAACTTTGTGTGGAACAACACGAGGGTGAAGCCTTGTACAGCCTCAACTATTGAAGGATCTTTATATTCCTGGGTGTGGTAGTTCCTCTGAGAGCTGATAGTTTCTCAGAATAGAAGGCTGCGAGTCTGGCTGTCTCTCAGGTTGGTCCTTGGCCTATCCAAGCGCCACTGCCAGTAGGAAATGCATAGGTTAATAGGCAGATTGGGTCAGGGATGGAATAGTCAATAGGTTTAAGATATTGATGATTTTGCACTACCGTTTTCACTCCTTGAAACGCTACTTCCGCCAAGTCTTTCCACATCCAGTAAGCCTCGGCGGTGTGCTCTGTAAGAGGTGCAGTGATGGTGGCGATGTGTGGTAGGAAATGGGAGATATAATCAACCATCCCACTAAAGTGCTGAAGTTCCTTTCTATTCTGATGTCTTGTCCAGTCCCCCAAGCTTCTGATCTTCTTTGGTACTGGGTGAATACCTTTATCAACAATAAGATGACCTAGGATATCATGCTTTTGTGCAAAGAAAACACTCTTCTTTGTAATGGTATATATCTACGCTTTTTGCAGTTTCTAGGTAATAGCTTTAATATGCTTAATATTGTCTTGGTCTGTAACTCTATATATCAGGATATTGTCCATGTATACTCATTCAAAGACTCATAACTCTTCTGATACTGTATCTTCCATGTCTGTCATGAAAGTTCCGGGCGCATTAGGGTCACCTTTCAGTTTACTTTGCAGGCGATGCCACCATAGGGTGTCTTGATATTGTTATACTTCTCATCCCTGTCTCAACTCTGCTCTGAAAGGAGGCATGACAGAGGTCTATCTTGTTCAGAATTTGGTTCTGCCTACAGTGTTGAGTATGAGCTGCTGATTGGGGATAGGAGCTAGGTCCTTCCTAGTGGGTGTATTCCTGTAGCAAAGGTCCACTAAATGACTTATCCGGCCATCAGGGTTCCCTTGGATAAACATGCTGGAACCTCCTGGAGTATATTTTCTGTATAGTATCCCACCCCTGAATTGCTTCTCTATCCATACCTTGTATTTAGGTATCAATTTTTCTGCAGTCTTGTAGTTTGCCATCTTCAGATAAAGGTCAGGGTCCTTGATCATAATCTGGTGGTTAAAGCGCCATAATCGTAGTTGGGTAGCAGGTATTGCTCTGACAAAAACCTACGGGAACATCTTGAGGATATCTGGTAAAACTTCCTGGTTAGCCATCCCTGAGTGTGGATAAGTGCAGTTCCCATTGCAGTTTTCTCTTGCTTTGTGATCAGGGAAGTAGAGGGTAATTTTCATGCAGTCCATAACTGCAGCAAAGTGTTTGAGGTCATCCATGCTGAGTGAGAGATCATGATCGTATACTAGAGTGATCATATGGTCTACCTGGGGTACCTTCTTGGTTCTAATATCTATATCTGTGATGCTGGTATGATTGATACTGGATCTAAATCCTTTAACTGCCATTTTTAGCATTGTAGGGGTCTTCTTATTGGTATAAGGGATATTTTATTTTGTGACAAAGCGATTGCAGATTCGAGAACCACAAATGGTTCTACTGTCAACTAGGACCCTTGAGGGTTTCATTTTGACTAGCATAGTCAATTCTAAGGCTTGGAATGGTCTGGCCGCTTCCTTGGGTGCGCCAACAGTATTCTTGTAAGTTAAAATGGTATTCCTTCCATCCAACTCATCTGTATCATGGCTCTCAACCTCATAGTGCTCTTCATCGCTATCGTGGGTATCCTGGGTAACAGTGACATGATTGGACATGATTTACTTCTTGGGACAATTATTTGCCATATGTCCTACATCTCCACAGTAGATACAGACTCCTTCACCCTTGTGTCAATCCATTTGTTGCTTGCTTGGCTTCTTATAATTGAGGGAGGATGATTTTCTTGCTGGAGCTTTGCCCTTTCCAGCTGGCTGGTTGCTGGTTTGTTGTACAGAGTTCTTAGCTTTGGTTAGCTCATTTCTAGTTGTACTAGAGGAGCTGCCGCTACTCCTGAGCCTCTTGGCTTAAACTTTAGTGCATCATATCTCACGGTTAATTGGCCCACTTCATTCCACGTTTTGGTATCTCTTATCTATGTATCCACATTTTTTCTGAGCCAGGGATCAATGGCATCCCAAAATGTTGCCTCTCTGCATAGTCAGATATAGAGTATCGAGGCAGTGTTGCTCTTGAGTCTTCTACTTCTCCACCAATCTTGGATATGCTTACTGACTTGCCTCCTAAGGACTGTTGTATCTTCTGCCATTTGGAGTACATGTCCTCTGTATTGGTTAATGCTTCCAAAGGCTGTTTTAATCGACTTTTGAATTCACGGAGGGAGGGTTGGTTGTCTTCAAACTCATCCAAGAGCTTGTGGTAGGCACTACGTACTTACTTCTCTGTCTAGAGGCCATAGTAGTCCACTACATCCTGAGTGTCATCAAAGATATAATACTAGGGTAAGTACATCTTAACCTCAGTAAACCAGTGCTTGAGTTTCTACGGTTTTATATCTTCCCCTTCTCCACTGAACTTGGCTGGTTATGGAGGCATATTCTTTCGTTTTCTGGGTTGGTCTTGATTGTCTGCTATCGTCCAAGATGCTAGCAGAGGTAATAGCCAGGGTCTGTAAGTTTCTAGTTCTCTCCCTTTTCTCAAAGGTACTAGTAGTGGTTATGGAGGTCCAAGGGAGTGTGGGAATCCACCAGGTGGTGTCTCACCTCTTAAGGGTATTGTAGAGTGTAGTAGAGTTCAAAAGACTGTCTCCAAGATGCTAATTGTTCTTGGTCTCGATTCCTGAGCTGTCTATATTCTCGTGCTTTGCCTTTAGACGATTTGCTCTGCTGTAAGGTCCTCTTCTCAGTCTATATCATAGTCTCCTGGTTGTAGGAAACCTTTCTATGTAATGGTGTATCGTCACCTTCTCCTTCGGGGTCTGTTTCTAGATTATTCCCAAGTCCTCTGAGAGGTCTGATTTCATCTGTCTGTCATGAAGAAGGAAGCAGCGGTGCTGGCAGTCTCTCCCTGCCGCTCCTACTTCTAACTAGTTATCACGAAAAGGGAAGGGTGATCAATCCTAACGACTTTTCACAATCCTCAGAACCAGATATTACCCGCTGAGGCGAAAAAAATGTAATAGGCGCTTGCCTGTGTGAACGGTTATCCAATAAAGCCTTAGTGGTAGCCTGCAATCGCTTTGGTGTCTAAGGGAGACCTGTTGAGAGGCGAAGAAAAGGGGAGTACAATAGAATGGATTTTGAGTGAAGGGGAACTATATGATCTCCATTCAACCAAGTCTATTTACTGTCTCGGCATCTCTCTGAAGTCTGATGTCTCCTGTTAGCCAGGTAACCACTATTGAATCTCTGAATACTTTCCTGCAAAAGATGAGGATCTAGAAACAGGCAGCCACTATCATTACCAGTAAGTGGACAGGTACCAGAACCTATATCCATGATGGAGTCCTGGAAAGCATGGCAATTTCCTGCAACACTGCCTCTCTCCTCCCGCTAGTATACATGGCCTGTTCCTTCCCATTAAACTCCTGGAGCATAATCCTACCGATAGCTTAAAGCATATAGTTATCTGGGCGCCGGAATCTACAGATTTGAGTAGGGAATTCAAATACAAAAGAAATCAAATTAAATGGTAATAATCTGATAAAGAAAAGGCTAACGAGACTGCGAATAGAGGTACTGGAATATGTACACATGTTACCGATAATTAGTGAAGCCAAATGATGCAAGAGAAACATGCGTCTGAACCTCTTGGCCTACTTTGTTCATACCCGATAGTTACTACAATGATTGAAAACAATCCTGATATTCCTAGAGTTATTCAATGCACTTAAATAGGAATTATGCTGTCTTTCTGAATAATTTGGACTTTAATAAGAGTTAGTTACCCTTCCTTGGTATTCACCTATGCAAAGAATCATCTCTAGTTAACCTTGACAAGCGTTAGAAAAATATAAGGTAATATTATTGTCACTAGGAGGTGCTTTGGAATCCTTTTGCAATCTACCACACCTTTCCAGCCTCTTAGTGCGCAGCTTGCCTTACAATCCTAAAGTACCACAGTAGATTAAATACTGGTAAACAATCTTGAGCATGAAGGCAGTCATACTTCGGTGGATAGAAACCTGTGTTACATTTGACTAGATGCTGTGTACAGGTTATATATGAGGGGGTGAGCCACGGCTCAAGTCAGAATGGTGTAAATATTGACACTATCAGGCACTCTAACATTCCTCAATGGTTGCAGTTGTCCATATAGGAAGCACAGCAGGCCTTCTATATAGCCATTCTGGAATACCAAACAAACTGAAGTATGTATGTATAAAGCTCTTCTAAATAAGCAACAATCGCCCTGCCACTATAACATTACTGAGGAAAATTACTGAATTCTAGAGGTGATCAGTCCTATTACAGTTTAGTTGGTCTCCGACTGGTTGACTATTGTAGCACTGATTTAGTCAAATTAGTAAAAACAGTGTCCGCGGGAGCTGGCGCTATGAATTACAACTCCTAATTGGCCAGGTAGAACTGGTTCACTGCAGTGCTTGCATAGAAGAAAATTCTTTTTGGATAAAGACTCTTATAGTTCGGTATGAGTCCAACTAAAATCGGCATGTAGGCACTAACAAGCAGGAACTCCGATAGATTTTTCTCTCCTACAAATATTAATAATATGTATTGTGAAAGACCTTTACTGCATGAGGGACTTCTCTTAGTATAGTGATTCCTAGGACCCCAAACCTAATTATGAAAGGGTAATGAGTCTGATGAACTATGAGTGGAGGAAGGTGCTGTTAGACAGTCCGAGTAGGCATGGGCTTCCGTGGCTTTGTAATGCGAGTTAAGTAAACAGGCAGTGCTCTCTACTCTGATCCTGAACTATCTTCTGTAGTAAAACCTGAAATGAGTGAAGCTCCCTATACAAGACATTTAGGTTTGCCACTTTATTGATTTTATTTCATCTTGATATGCTGTGAAATTTATATTACCTCATTTAGTAGAGTGACTACCTTTACATTCAGATTTCTACCAAGTACTCCAGTTACAATAATACTAGCAGGGCTTGTAAGGGGTTAGTAGTTTAAAGTTTAATTTTAAGTTTAATTAGATACAGGGTAAGTTTTGAGTTGTTTCAAGAATTGCTTGATACCTATTTTGTTTTATGCTTGTTTTAAAGTATCTGGAAGATATAAGTTTAGTTTGTATTATGTTTCAAGTATCAGGCTAATGGTCAATAGGTTTACCCTTTAGTTCCAAGTATCCATAGATAATAAAACTGTTCAATAGTATGTTAAGGTGACCTTTAACCTCTACGATTGTCACTTGTATTTATGTAGCTTTTGAAAAGCCACAAAGTTTATTTAAAGACGGCTATCCTACATGACTTGGATGAGGTTATCTTGGAAAGACAGTATTTTCAATGTACTTGGTTATACATTTAGTGCTTTTCAGTTAACATATTTGGGAGTACTATGCATCAACCCCTCGTTATCGATCACGTACTTTTTTGGTAGTTTTCAAATAAAAATATTGAAAATACAAGCACTTTTTGTCCTGTTCAGTTTATCTTTTACTGATATAATCTATCCTCTAGTGGAATCTTAGAAAAGTAATAATAATTGCAAATTTTGTAGTTTCAGCCTTACAATTCAACTTTGTTAAATTTTAGTCAATGTACACAGTTTGAATAACTATTATAAAGGTACTATTTTTATGAACTAGTTTTTTGAATAGCTACATGTGCGGAAATAGGTAATACTATTTTGCATGTTTTTGGCAGGAGATATAATATATAAAAGTCAAGCTATTACTTTTGCTTTCAGTACTTTCATCATCCTACCTAGCTCAACAGACAAGCAATTATATACTACTATAGTGTCCCTACCCTCCCCTCATTTTGTTTCCCCAACTCCTTCAAAGAAAGCTAAAAAGGATGAGAAAATAGCCAATCCTTATGTGGCACTATGATCGGTTACATGACTTTCAGTTTGCCAAGCATGTCGGGAATCTGGTGCTCAATATAGGTCTCTTAATTACCCCTATAATCAACACACTGTGCTTGCTATCCACTCACATCTGTCTCAACAATTACTAAACATTGATGCAGAATAGGCTATGATGAAGTAGAATGCGGCATAGGATCACAGTGGTATTCAACAAGCTGTAAACGGGTTTTTCAAATGCTACACCCCTTTTAAACTACCAAGGAAAGAGATATCAACTTAGAGATAACTAGCTAAAGAGATTCATAATAATGCATCCAACTATAAAATTGAAGGTTGGCAAAGTGCTTTACAAGCAAAGACCCTTAGCTACCGATCATAAATCCTTTGAATTTATCCTAAATCTGTTATACAACATCCGCTACCAGTTTCATATTTAGCCTGAGTATATCTGGTATTCAGACAATCAGGGGTTTACTGGTAGATTCAATATTGGGGGTCAGGTAACATAGCAAACATCGATCTGTAATCTTATAGCGTTCATTATTGTGATTTAAGCTGACTGACGGATCTAGAAGCTATCTCCGGAAGTGGCCATGCCTTACCACTACTTCTTTTATATCCTGGCCAATCACATTTCATGGGACACCATACTGATATTGAATTCGAGGAGCAGGACATGCTCTTTTTCACCCACTCACCAATTTGACTTACAAATTATGACATTACCTTTTAGTGGTTGGTTCAAATATTTCAACCTAGGACAAGTTAATGAACAGAATTCAACAAAATCCAATCTTGATCCTTGATGGCCACAATTCCTATTTGGATAACTTCCAGATCATTGAGTTTGCTCTGCACAACAATTTTCACCATATTTGTCTACCTCCTTACTCTACCCATATACGCGAACCTATGGACATAGGCTTGCTTTCTCCATTGAGTAGCTATTATAAGGAATTGATAGAGAAAAAGATGCACGCTTATGGTGCTAATTCCAAGGATAATAAATGTAACTTCTATCTAATGCTTCAGAACGCTTGCCTTATAGCCTTTACCAAGAAGAAAATGCATTCTTCATGGCAGGCCACAGATCTTATACAGTTTAATCCAAATCTCATCTTGACTAATAATTTATCTACAAAATAAGAAAACAGTGTTTCCTGCCCTAGGCAGCTATAGGCTAGGAATTCGCACGCTTGGCCTAAGTAGTCATCACTCAAGCAGGGTGGATGATCTAGTATACAAGGTTAGGCAAGTTGAGGGATCTTGTTCCCAAAGAGAGGTTAAGGTATATTTTAAGGAGTTTCCGTCTATCAATTGTGCGACTGAGGCTAAACTAAGTATAAACTAGTAACTCTTATGGCTACAGCAGGCTACAAGAAAGTAGCAAAACAGTACGCGGACAGCTTATGGCCGAACCTATTCTAGGATCCAAGCAACTTGGGTATCCTTACTGCAAGCATGAAGCTTGTGATGTTAAGAAGCTTGCAGTAGCCCTCATAGGTCCTGCTAGTAAGCAAGCAAAAGTATATTCAGCACAAATGGGAATGTCAGTAGCCCACTAGGCAGTATATTGTGAATTAATCACTGAGGTGGAGGAGTCAGATAATTTTTCTGAGGATCGTAGTTGGGATAGTGATATGTATTTAGAGGAAGATAAAGTAACTCAAAATTTCATAATTCAATATTCTATAGCTAACATTGTGTAGTAAGAAATCTACTTACCCTGCTCCCATGATATAATTCCCTACCTGGTTGTGTATCTCTTCCGGTTCTTAAATTAACTGTATTACCAATGTTCTAAGATATATATAAAATTAAAGCTTCTTGTTTTAAATACAGAATCATTTGCCTTTATGCCTCTAGTGCACAAGTTTTAATTCCTGAAAATAATGAGTATTTTCACCTATAAAAAACAGAAATATTCCATTAAATTATAGGTTTATACAGGATTTAGCAAATGCATTGTCATGATTTAGATTATTAAGTCTATATTGAAACAGGTGATCCATACCTGGGTGTAGATCGCTAGTACCAACAAATATATTAGGGCAAAGGAACATCGTGGAAGCTATTCATTTCGACCATCTGGTGCAATAGCACACGACAGGTATATAACAACCTTTCACGATCCCTGGGTGTCTACTATGCACTTGAAGTTATAACAGTTGGGCATATGAGATAGTTATGGTTATACCCTAGTGGGACACGACATAGCTGGTTCATGATAAACTATAACCTAGGTTTGACCTTATTTACCTGCAACTAGAGTTGAGTTAGGAGCCAATAGAGTTGAAGAAAACTCTGGCTTGTGAGCAGGTCACCCATGATAGCTGATAGACTTTTAACAAGGTCCTGTAAGTAGATCCTACAACTAGATGTTGCAAAGAAGGAAGTGATTCTGACGAATGAGCGGAGAATCATGTCTACCATCCAGCCATTCACTGGACAAAGCTGGACCACTGTTATAGGCAGATCCATCAATGTAAGTCCTTGCAGTACCTTCAAAAGAATCAGGTCTTGAATTAAGCAAACTGCATTAGATTTTCCAAGAAAACCAAAATGATTAGCTATGAAGGAGCCTCCGAGTGCTCTGCCGTACCATCAAGTGGCTCAGACAGTGTATTGAGCTGAGAAACCTATGGTGATTCAGGTGTTATGTCGAATCTAGTACTTTGTAATGCAGGACTGGCTAAAGAGATAGTACCCACAACTAAACTGAAAATTGGAATTTAGTTACTGATACTGTCCATGTTCATTGGCAATGGAGAAGACCTTCACCCACAGGTTTCAATAGTTCGTACTTGTCACTGCAGTTATAACTACACCTACATGGAGTCAACTCAAAGACAGATGCACCTAGAGACCCATCGATATATTCTACTGAAAAGAGAACTTATAAAGCACCTTTACTGTCTCCAAACATCTTTGGCAAAGACTTGATCAGTGATCAGAATATTGACTGGTTAAGTAAATACTTCCAATTATCCTGTAAGAAGGTTGATAAATATAAATGATTCTACAAGAGTGAGGAAGGAACAAAATCGCTAGTCTTAATGCATCACAACTGTAGCAACTGACCTGATGAGGTACTCATCAGACTTACCTGAAGGCACCATATGATACTGGGACTTACTTCAGTAATTCTTCCAATACATGTGTACCAGATTAAAACTGGATCTTGAGACTAGATATCAGTTAAGGTAAACTATTCACTAACCGATATCCGGTTCCGAGATAGTTAGCCTAATACTTAACGATACATGATTCCAAACGAAGGATATGCAGAAGGACTAATACAAAGTGGATACTCATAAAATATACTAGAAATATGTATTGAACAAGAAGACATCAACCCAAAGTATGAGGTGAGAAAATAGCCTATATTTAATCTGTAGTAGTACTCGACATTATTAAAGGATTGTTCAAGCAAAGGTGATCTAGTTAAGCGAAATAGACCACTAAGGGAAAGATAATCAAATCGACGAGATGAAGCCAGCAGGGAATTTGGCATATATATTTATGGCCTAGAAGTCGAGACCAATGCAGAGGTGCAAAATATACTACCCAATCATGACTGCAGACACACAGCCTTTAAATCAATGATCCTGATCAATGGTAAAGAAGTTTCAGTTCTGTTTGATATAGGAACAATAGCGTCTGACCCATTAAGCACCATCATTATTACTACAAATTTAATATTATGTATAGAAATATGAACTCTGGCATCAGTTCATAAGGCTATAAAAGGGTTTCAATTAAAATCTCTGAAATAATATAAGAGCCTAATGGATAAAGGGAAACTAAACATATTTTGAAATAAAATACAAGTGCAGAACTGAGTCTAGTACGATCCCTTATGTGGAAAGTTATTGCTATAGTGAAACAAAGCATTGGTTGAATATGGGAAGCAGATGATTCTCTTCTCACAGCATAAGATTTAGGTCCAGTGATGACTAACAAGTATCTGGATTTGAGCCCCTGTGAGAACCAAATAGAAATTAGAACTCTAGACGAATGCATTTCCAGATCCTATTCCACCAAGGTTACAACCCTTAAGGAAGATTAACAACTAAATTAAATGGATGTATCAAGATAATCTGAAGATAATGCCAAAATCCTGATTAATAGAAAAGTAGAAAAATTCTACTACAAGCATTGTAGGACCAGAAATAGAGAGAAAGAGTCTTCAAACTACTATACTTGCCAGTAGCAGCATATATGCTTGTATCAATAAAGGAAGAGGGTGATCGGTGAATTAGAGATCCAGCGAACCAGATTCCACAATCAGGGTTAACCCGAACATGGTTAAATGAAAGAGTTTCAAAACTCGCTTTGGAGATATCTTCCGCAAGGTGATCCTCCCTGCAGATATGAAAGTACCTGGAATATTTACAAGGATCATATCTGACCCACCTCGTGACTAGCCTGGGCAGTCGGTAAATGCATATATGGCAATTCACTTCTATAATATGAATCAGGGTCCCTCTACCTGAATCACATTAACGCGGTCTGTAACAAGGTGGAAAAATCACAGTTCTTAGTAAGCTGGAAAAAGTTGCAATTCTTTACAAGCAAATTACAGGTATTAGGCAAGGTGATTGATGACAAATGGCTGCGAGTATTGCCTCAAAAGATAAGGAGGTTTCATGGGTGAGAAACAACGAAGTATAAGTATTAACAACAGGAGTTTATAGGATTGGTAAACTACATGAACTAGTTCCTACTACATATACCCGCTATCAGAGTACCTTCTATACAGTTTACCAAAAAGTAGTCATTTGCCAGAACACTAACAGATGGTCAATGCATCAAGGATGTGAGGGAGATAGTTACACTAAAGTAAGTCCGGAGACTTAACAATCATCTCGGTTGAGAAAGGATATGTTTAATACCTGATGCATCTCAAGCAGGGGTAGGAGCCGGAGTCTAATAAGGAAATACAACTGAAGCCATGAGACCAGCAGTTTTAAACCAAGGAATGTTCAGCCACTTTTATATGAATTATGGAACTACTTACAAGGCGGGTATTGCAATTTGGACCCCTTTGCCTCCTTTGTTCACATTTTTACAGGGCATGAATATACAATTATAACCTGGCACGAACTATTAGTAGCATTGCTGACAGCCCAGAATATTATTTGCAAACTGCTATGGTGGCGAACTGATTATGGGTAATAGTGACTATGATACGTTATTGGACTGGGAAGTAAAACTATGAAGCAGTTGCTCTGTCCTGTTATTATTATTATTAATACAGTTTTTATTCATGTTTATGGTACAGAATTTTCATGCAGCACTAGCTATGGCAGTAAATAAACCTCCACCCCTGCCCTGACCCCGGAAAGCTATAGAACAACCGTATGGGAAGCCTAATCCAACCGGTGTCAAAAACCATGCTAACAAGCCACCAGACAGTAATCTCAACCGGAGAGCCAACAAAACCAATATGAAAACAACTCCAAGCCCCGATATTGAACCAGCCAAATGCAACAAAAAAGAACACAAAATAAGAAAACCCCTACACCTAAGACCAAAGTCAAACCAAAGGCCTAGGTACCAGAAACACGTAGTTCCAGCTCCATAATAAGCCGGCAAGGGCACAAAGTAGGAAGACATTCCGTGGGGCATATAGCCTGTTACCGAGGGTGGAAAGGGGCCCCCTTAGGCAAGGAACCTACAAAAGCGAAGACAGCTTGTGGCAGGGCCCAGTGCTGGGACCAGAGGACCGAGTGTGAGATTGGGGGTGGTAGTAAGGTACCAGC
This sequence comes from Tuber calosporum, assembly GCA_003316355.1. Lineage (NCBI taxonomy): Eukaryota > Fungi > Ascomycota > Pezizomycetes > Pezizales > Tuberaceae > Tuber > Tuber calosporum. Next base: position 125,311 of record QFET01010422.1, on the reverse strand, counting down.
TTAGCGGTGGGGCAGTAAGGTGCTAGCTAGGTGAGCAGTAGGGTGCCAGCTGATCAACAGTCAGGGGGTGAGGATGGAGGCGGGGTAGAGCCAAGGACCAACGGAATAAGTGCGTGGCCATCTTGGCAGTTCTCATCAAAGTGAGACTGGGGGAATCGACCATCAGAGTGTTAAACCAACTGTAGGCCTGTAGAATGTTTCCCCCTACTGCAACACTCTCTCCCAGCCATATAGGAAGGTCAGAGGGAATACCCGACCGTGCAAATGTTAAGCGAGGCAGAGTAAAAAGCTAGGCGAGGCAAAACAAAAGCGGGGAAAAGAGAGTAACCATCAACAAAGAAGTCAGAACAGGAGAGAGGAAACTTAAAGGATTGACCCTAATCAGCACGGAGAGGAGGGAATCAATAGGACAAATCCCCAACCTCTGGCATGGCCAATAGGTGAGATTGAGTCGAAACGAAAGTGGTGATGATTTCTCTTGGTGTAGAGATTTCAAGCGCCGGGTGTGTAAAGGAGACAGAGGATACTTGCTCTTTCCTGTCTTTATTAGCAATTTAATCCATAGTCAAATTACCCTCAATATCTTAACAATAAACTGGACTTAGACCTTCATTACATGCTTTTTGCATATTCAAACATGATGTAATATGAACCACTATGTATTGATGAATTATTTTCATCGTAGAACTCTGAATGATATCTCTGGATAGGAAATGATTAGGGATTAAAAGTCACCCTGGAAATCAGTGATGATGAAACAACCATGCAGCTGGGCACAGGATTGCATTATATAATCCACAGTGTCTATGCATGAGAACAAGAAACCTAGGAAAAAGATTGATCTTGCAGAACCTCTGTCTGATTAGATGGCTAGCAAAATAAGATTTTTACCAAGGCCTCAGGTGGGTACAACACAAGTCAAGAGACGGTTGACTGACCAACTGGAATGTATCGATTCCGAAGGTGGGGAATATATAAGATCTTATCACCAACCAGCAAAGAAACCTGAAGACACATTGCAGCAATCCAGTACTCAGCAAATAAAGGCTTCAACCAGGTATTAACCTATTCACCTTGCCTCACGACCAGCATATTTGCACAAGCTCAATGAGGATAAGTATTTTGAAGTACATTGCTAAGATATAGTAGTTAATGAATTGGAAACAGCTGTATTGTTGATAAGATAAGTACCCAAGGAAGAGGCAAATGTTCGAAGCCTACTAAACTGAGAATATTTGGAAAGAGGCTTCAAATGCTAGCATTAGCACAAGTGGTGCCAGGCTATCTCGCGGGAATATGATTGATGGACTGCTGGAAGTTTGGAGCTGTGTTGGTTAGGAATTTCTATATATACTAGATGATAAATTGGAAATGGGAAGAGGATCCGGAAGATCATTATACATCACAAACATATTTGATATTAGGACAGCGGATATAGATATCTAGATTTTGCCACTGAATATATCGTGTTACGAACCTACACTGTTAGCTGACTTACAACAGGTAACAATTTCTCTGTAGGTTGGATATATATAACTGTGTTGGGCTTATATTCCACTATGGCACGTGGGGTTAAAATCAGTCACCAAGGTAGGTGTACTACCACAACCTCGAGTATTAGGCGAAGATCCACTATTGGTCTTAGGCCGATGCCTGCCTTGTATTGATAGCCAAACCTTATATTTCCTATCACACTAAGCTATTAGAGGAGCGGAGAGGTAAAGAGGTAAAGTAACTGTATAGGAAGGAGCTTAGATGGTTGGGTCATGAGTCCAAACTACAGGCCGTTTTCTTTTTATTTTTGTTTTTTTTATTTCATAGTATATTCCTTTTTAAGGTACAAAGCTTGCATGTATCACTAGATATGGCGTTGAAACACCTGACATCCCCGCTCCAGGGATTCAATCCTGTACTTCCAGGAATGTCTGGTACTGTTCTAACTACAGATTCCTACCGGCAAACGAATAAATGCCAAGCTGAAAGAACAATGTGAAAGGAAGAAGAAGGTAAGCAGGAAAGCATAAGGAAAACTCTGAACATAGACTGCAGCAAAAAACAAAATGAATGAAACCGCTAACGGAAACCAATCCCAACACTCAAATGATACAGGACTGGGAGCCAGTAATAACCAGAGGCATATAATAGTGGTAGCCGTTACTTCGAACCCGACTAGCATTAGTAACAGCCAAGGAGACTGAGCAATACGATGAAAGAGCGTAACCTGGAGGAATTACATCCGTGGTAAAGTTGGCTGGAGCAGGGGTGTGATGCAGGGCACCACAAAGTGAGGGGGAGCAGTAGGATGCCAGCCGATCCAACCAACAGGAGAGGGAAGGGATGGTAAGGCAATCACCAGAAACAGCAGACTAGGCAGATTATGGCTACTGCTCTCCAGAATCGGAAAACAAGCACCATCGACTGATACAGAGACCGTAGCTCAAATAACCAGTGTGTTCCTTGCTAACGGAGCGTTCGAGCAGGGGCCTTATTAGTTGGGCTTCTAGTACCGACTGCGCCGACCGTAAACGTGATGAGAGCCGTTGCCGACTCTGCAATTGCTAAGCGAGTTCAAGCAAAAGTGATGTATGAGAGGGAGAGCAGTCATGGTGGGATGTAACTAACAAGAACCTCTATGTGATGGTATCCCCTAAGAAGGAGGACGAGAGACGGAGGGGACCCCAAAACCCCAATAGTGAGTAGCCATCAACGAGGGCGGGGAGGGGAGGACGATAGTTAGTAATGAAACTCGTGGTGTTAAGATTTTTATCGCCGGGTGTGTGGAGGAGACGGAGGATGTCCTAACTACAGGACTTTTCTTTTTTTATCTTTTTTTTTTTTTCTTTTATATGATATATTCATTGTTAAGGTACAAGAACTTGTATGCAGTGCTAGCTATGGCATAAATAAAAACATAATTCCAAAAAACCAAAAACAAAGGAAACCAATGGCACATCAAAGCTCCAACGTGACAGGTAACTGTCCATTCACCTTGTACGGTAAACTCAGGTAAAGAAAGACAGGTCATGGAAATATACAGAAACCAAGCCATCAGGTATGGAAAAACGACAAATTATTAAACCCTTGGGGACGAAAAGAGGGTGGAGGCAGTTGACCCTATGGGGGTGGGGGCAGCCAAAGAAGGTGGTGATGTGGGGGGAGATAGAAGCATGTCCGTAGGGAAGCCAACCTGCGTCTCTTGTAGATAGGCGACCGGATTGAGGAGAAGTGTTATAGTAGACCAGATGGGGTCGTCCACGTGTATCCACACGACTCCTTGGAGGTGGTATTAGCGGGCATGAGCGGTGGCCGTGAAGGTGAGTGTGGCATGTTGGAAGTCTACGTCGAAATCCCAACATCGTGGGCCGAGGGTGAACTTCTCTTTGGAGGCCCAGCAAGTGTGAAGAGCTAGGTAGCTCTTGTGGGCTCGCATCTGGTGAATGCAGCACGCCATAAACTTGCCGAGGCCCATGAAAGGGTATGGGGAAAGAGGCAGTTTGTATGGGTAGTAGTGTAGGGGAGGATAGGCCTCTCCACAGTTGTTGATGAGGGTCTGGTACGCCTGCCTCCTAAGGCCAGTATAGGCGGCACGCATAGCAGGAAGCGGGGGGAGGGGAGGACAGAGGGGCGCGAGGTCTGCACGTGGCAAGGGGATGAAGGACAGTGATCCCTGGATGGGGAGGATAAGGTAGGCCATTGCATCCACCAGGAGGAGGGTGCTGACCGGGTGGCAGGGAGGGGCAGTTTGCCATTAGAGATAGTTGAAATGGGTTGTAGGCGCCTTGTGAGATGAGGCCATGAGTCTAGAGTGTGAGACTGCAGGAGGATGGGAAAGTCGAGTGGCAGCTGCCCTGCGGCTGGGTTGATAGTCGGTGGGGCACATGCCATTCTGAGCGCAGCAGGCAGATGTCAATGAGCGCAGAGGAGGCTGATAGGAGGGAGGCAGCTCTCAAGGGAGAGGACAGAGAGTCGGGTGGAGTGGAAGCAGTTGGAAACCCATCTCTGTATCTGGTGCCATAAGAGGTCAATGTTGCCTAGCATTCCGCGGGATAGTATGAAGAGGTCAGCCCCATTGGTGAGGATGTGGAGGAGTAGGGAGACAGCAAGACAGTGGCACAAGTGGAGGGAGAGGCCAGCCCCCGGTGGGGAAAGCTCGCGGACAGTGGCAAAGGCACCTTGAGCGATGGCAAGTCGTTTAGAGAAGTGATTTGATGTGGAAAGGGATATGGTAAGCCAGTATGCTAGCCACCTGAGGGAGTTGGCAGGATGGAAGACCTGCCCATCCAAGTGTATGGGAATGATGCAACGGGAGGCACGCTGGTTCTTGGTGTGTCATTGAATGAGGTCCGTCTTAGGGACTGCGAAAGGGACATTGCATGCTACTACATGATGCTTGATCCTGGAAAAGGCTGCTGGTAGCTGATGTACATTACGGCGATCGGAAGCAGATGAAACAGTCAAAGCAAAATCATCAACATAGGAAAGTATAAGGCCTCTGGAAAGAGAGTAATGCAGGGAAGAATCATAAATAACCAGAAGCAAAGGAGCTAGAGGAAACCCCGGAGGGGTGCCAACAGAAGCGGAAGAAAAAAATAGTGTTGAGTCTTGGAAAAGAAGATAGCCGGTGCGGCCAGTGATGGAGGATCTTATCTAGGAGATTAGGTAGTGGTTGACCCCTTTTTTCCTGAGTACGCAGGAGAGAAAGTGGGAATCCATGTTGTCAAAATCACCTTTGATGTCAAGGAAGAGGGTGGAGACACGGAGGTTGGGGCGGTGGAGGGTGCGCACTGTGTGAGCAAGGGTGGTGACTGCGTCAATGGAGGAATGGCCCGAAAGGGAACCATATTGGTTAGGACTGAGGAGACCACAGGCCCTATAGACGAGGGCTAGGCGCGAGGCGACAATTCTCTCCAGAACCTTGGAGATTGTCTCTAAAAGAATGATTACCCAGAAGGAGGCCGTGGTGTCGTAGAATGGCTTTCCTGGCTTGTCCTGAACTACTCCGTTTGCCTTTGTAAGGGAGGGAGAGTGGAACCCATGAAGGAGCAAAGGGGCAAGGAGGGCAACTATTAAAAAGGGGTTCCGCAGTGGACCACTTTCCATGCCCCATAGAGGACAGTATGAGGACCTGGCGCAGAGGAGGAGGAGGAGGCCCTGAGGGCGGCAGTGATCTCGTCTGCAGACACCACAGGGGCATCGGGGTATGGGTGCAGGATGGAGGGGGCAAGCAGGGAGGTACGAGGTGGAAAGTAGTGGTCGAGGAGAGTAGTGTTAATGTACTCAGGAGTGTCGGACCCTGGGAGGGTGGGGAAGCGAGTTGTGGCAGAACCTCAGGCTAGCCTCATGGTGACACAGAGGGAGGAGGGAGTGGCGTTCAAGAAGAGGGAGGTCCAGTGTGCCTTTTTTGCCCTCTTTATAGCTTTGTGGTAGCCAAGGCGGGAAAGCCTAAGCACATAGATGTCACTGGTAGAGCGGGTAGAGCGCGCTTTACGAGCTGCGCAGTGTTGTTCTTTCTTAAGAGTATAGAGGAGGGGTAACCACCAGGGCATGGCCCTGGGTGATGGGTGCGGGAGGGATGTGTGGTTACGGAGCCGGGAAAGAACGCGACAATGGTTTGTGTCGAACTATAAGGAGAGAGGGGCGGAGGTGGGGAAGCGGGGTGCGTCTAACACTCTAAGCTCCTCTAGTAGGGGTGTGAGGGTTGCCCAGTCAGTCAAGGCCCAGTATGGGCTGGTAGGTGGTGTTTTGTCTTTTGGGTGCCTAAAGGAGGGAGAGATGCGGACATGGTCAGAGACATGATGAGAAGAGAGGAGTGCTCCATGAGGAGAAAAACGGAAATAAACCTGGAGAAGCAAAGGAAAGATGTAGGATAGAGTGCCTGCCCCCGCTGCCCAAAGGGAGGTGGGTGAAGACTCACGGGCTATTCAAGAGCTGGTAGCCAAGGTCAGGCGCTGTTGAGAAGTAGGGAAAGGAAACAGCTAACTCAGTATGGGAGTGGGCCCGTAGTGGGTCACAGGAGGGGTGATAAATGTTGAAATCGACCAGGGAGAGAATAGGAAACCCATCTAGGGGAAACAATTCAAGTGGGAAAATAGTATGAGATGAGGAGACCTTACTGGGGCGTGAGTATGAGTTCAGTACCCGGAGGCGTGATTAGGAGAAACCATACTATTTATCCATTTGGAAAAATTCATTGCCCATAGTGTCTGATCTCCCAAAGAAAATGGGAAGTATGACACTGTTGGAGAGTAGGGAAGAAGAAATATAACAAGCCAGAGAAGGCTTTTTAGGGGAGGAACAGGGCGGAAAGAAGGACTTGAAGTCTGCAAAAGTTGTAACATGTCCTCAGAACACTTGAGGATCCTGGATACAAACCAGGGAAACAGGAAAGGAATGTTCAACTAAAGAATTAAAAAAGGAGGAAAACACATCCGAGCTACCCAGGCAGTTGTGTTGAGCAAGGGAGAGAAAGGACGAGGTCCTAGGGGCCTCATGTGCGGGTGGGATGGTTGTGTAATCCATTACTGGGCAGAGCACATAGGATCACAGGGGGGCACGAGAGGCGCTGGGCGCCACCTAGGTAGGCAGGGCACCGTGCCGTGAGGAGGACCTAGACATGCCAGGGGCGGACTGGGCTGGCCTTATGGGTCTGGGGGTGGTTATGTCAATGGCAGGACCTAAGGGACCTAGAGGTAGTGAAGAGAGGCGAGAGGCTGTCGTAGAACCAGGGGGAAGATCTGGCTGAATGTCCATCTCGTCGTCCTCTTGGTTGGGTTGGGCGCCAGCTGGAGCATGGGGGGGAGGAGTTGGTCACGATAGGTAGTCCTAGTCGCGGGCGGAGTGATCCGCGTCGCAGTTCAGGCAGCGGAGGGGGGAAGGTTAGGCAGCATATGTGCACACATTTGGTGTTGCCCTGCCTGAGTGATGATATATTGGAGCATCTATGGTCGGCTCTAGTGTGATGGAGAGAGAAGAAGGGGCAGACTGGGTGTGGCGTTTTGCATCCTGGGGCCACATGCCCAAAGGACCAACAGTTGTGGCATTGTATAAAGAGAGAGGAGGAGAAGGCTCTTTGTGAACGCCTATTGGCTAAGAAAGGAGGGACATGTGGTAGGATGGAGGAGGCATGCTCAGGGGCTATGGTTATGACATGGGATCAAGAGTGTTTGCGGCGAGAGGCCAGGTCCCTATTAAGGAGCCTAGCGGAGAGGATAGGAACAGCAGTGGAGTTGAGGATTGAGGTGGAGAGGCGGGAGAAGAGGTCGTCTTCATTCTCAGGAAGGCAAGTAAAGGGATCATAGTGGATTGCAATCTGAACGGCTGTAGGAGGTGTAAGGAAGAACAGCCAAGGGTTGTCGCCGACTGAGAAGGATTGGTTGAGGCACCTGGTGTGGGCCTCAAAGTATGGGGCGTAAGAGAGGACAGGAAATAGGCCATCAAAGCTAGTTAGTGAGACAGAGCCCTGGTCGTTGACAGAGGCCTTGAAACCACGGGGACTGGCTGAGTTGGCATTGACAACAACAAAGGCTGCCAGGTCTGGAAGAAGACCAGAGATGACCGCTACATCAGGGTGGAGGGCTGGTGATGAAAGGGGGGCGAAAAATCTGCGAGGTGCAGTGGTGAGCAGGGGTGGAAGAGGTGGTGGTTGTGGTTGAGGGCAAGGGGAGCCAGGACTGGAGGAGGCCGTGGTGGCTTGGGTGGCAGCAGCGGCAGCGACCTTGGCTTAAGAGAGAGGGCTAGTTGGAGACTTTCTCTTATTCCTTCTGCCTAGCAGGATCTGGGCCTAGGAGGGAGCAGAAATATCACGGTCGCGAAACTGACCACTTGAGAAACCATGGATTACCAGGGTGATGCCTTCAGAGGCAGGGGCAGGAGGTGGTGGTGGAAGAGGAGATGGAGGTGCAGGGCGCCTCAGGATCATGCCAGGACGGGGAGGGATAGCGGGATGAGTGGTGGTGGCAGGAGGAGGTACAAGAGAGAGTCGATGGGCCAGGTCACGAAGGTCAGAATGGATTGAGGCGAGGAGAGGGGCTGCAAGCACGGCACCTAGAGTTGAGTTGGGTAAGCCGGCACTGAGAAGTGCGACTGATGAAGAGAGGGAGTCAAGCCTAGCGCCAAAGGCAGAGATTGCGTGAAGGGCACCTTACAGGAGCGGGATCAAGGTGGTCTCACCAGTGTAGATGTCATCGAGGGTAGAGGGAGAGATGGCTGGGACCTAAGCGGAGGAGAAGTTGCTGACTTCCTTGAATTCGTCAAGGAAAGAGGAGAGGAACCTGAGGTGAAGGGGGATATCCACCGTGGAGGCAGTGGCTGAGGGTGGTGCAGGGGCGGAAGTGAAAAGAGGGGGAGGAGGGGGACCGGCTTGCCCCATGACAAGGCTTAGGGTACGCAAGGACCTAAGGGAGAAGAGGTATGGGTGGGATCGTGGGAACTGTGTACACTTTTAACGTAGTGGAAAAAAGGTAGGTGCAGGAAAATAGGGGAAGCGAAGCATGACCTAACTACAGGTCGCCTAGAGGTCCTTATATAGGCCCTCTTCCCTCAACCCTATGCCCTGTAATTTATATCTATGAGTCACACTCTCCGTATTACTCATATTTAGTCACACTATGAAATCCTCAGATGACTCCTTTTAGTCAACTGCGCAGTGTATCCAACCAATCAAAACTCATAAACAACGTCATTTGCCCTAAATTAGTCCCATGTGTGAAACCCATGACTCATAATATGAATCATGTACAAAACTCAGTACATCATATGAATCAAAAATGTGCGTCATGCGCACAATCAACCAATCACAATATATCAATGATTGCACTAGTGTGCATCATGTGAAACCCCATGACCACTACTGAGTCATAGTGCGAAATCTATCAGCCTTATGACTTATAACTATGAGTCATGTGAAATCTTGCCATGCTTAATCACAAAAATGACCTTAACTCTCATCACTGATCACCCTAAGTCCCATCAGGTTCAACATCCTATCTTCGTTAGGCTTTATCCAACCCTGCTCTATTCCTTTTTCAACTTCTGAACTTGATATTCGGTGTGCTGGCAACTTTTGCGGACCTCTTCCAATGTTAGGTTGGCCATTCTGATAGTTCGGTCATAGCTAGCAATCATCCTCTGGTGGCTCTGCATATAATGTCTTTGGTTCCGAATTGTGTCTTAGGCGGTGGCAAGATGGTTTTGTAACCCATCATTTTGTTGTTCCTGACATCCCCCACTAGAGTAGTATCTATTTCAGCCTTTACGCCCCCCTCTCTCCTCAACTGTGTCCTCTCAGTTGGCTTCCTTGTTGTATGCGTGCATCATTTTCCTTCTGGGGTGCCGCTTCTACAGTGCGTCTTAGGTAATACCTATCATCTATTTTGTCATGTCGATGTCTAGGCAGTCTTTCTTGAAGCAGTGGGTCCAACACATGTCCTTGTGGGGTTGTTGTTGTTTGCGCTTATTTTGTTTGTTTAGAAAACTAATTAGATCCTTCCTAATCACGTAAATGAACGGGGCTGTCGTCGTCCTAGCAGGCAGTCCATAAAAGAGTGTTATTATCTGCCTGGTTTTTTTTTTCTTCACGCGTTGCATATGGGGGGGTGATTGGTGTCATAGCTCTAAGGGTATCCTCTCGACCGTCGGTGGTTGCCAAGGTCGTTGGTTCCTTTGGTTGTTCCTTCACGGTTTCAATCTTGACAGTCACCCATTCGGGGTTGTCAATGGTACTGCTGATGGAAACGTTCAATGGTCATGCAGGCATTGTTGAAATTCTCCAAAGGGTACCAAGGTTTGTCCTGTTCAGGTGAGTAGCCCGTCCCCTTGGCTCTGGATTGTAGGCGACATGCGTGTATACGTGAATCAATAATTTCTTCAAGTTTGTACTCGCTTTCTCCTTCATTTTCAATAGGTGAAGGTGGTGATTGTCTTAGAGATGGGAATTGATTGTTGTCATAGGGTTGGAGGAGTGAGATATGGAAAGTCTTGTGAACCTTCATCGGTTAGGGCAAAGGGACTTTATAGGCTCTTGTACCCACAGTTTTAAGGATCTTGAATCGTCTGATTTTGTTGTATTCAAGCTTTTTGCATGATCTTGTGGTCCTGATGTTCCTTAGCACTAACCAAACCATATCGCCAGCTATGAGATTTGGATCGGGTTTTCTGTCCTGCTCGTAATTTTCCTTCACTCAGAACTGTGCACAGACCATTTGCTGATTTAGGATACTGTGCAGCTGACCGATTTCTTCCTTATTGGTTCATTCTTTTGGTATCATTGGGCCAATTGCCTCATGATCCAGTTGGTGACCATAATTTGCCAAGAGTGGTGTGGTCTTTATTGTTACTAGTCTTGCGTTTTTGTATCCGAATTCTGCCAATGGTAGTAGGTCGTCCCACACGTCCTGTTGATAGTTGATATAGGCTTGAGGGTATTGTTCGAGTATCCCATTTGTCCTTTTAGTTTGTCAATCAGTCTGAGGATCGATGGCGATACTCAACCTTCTTTCTATCCCTAATGTTTTCGTCGTTTCTCTCCATAGTACCGATATGAATCAGGTTCCATGGTCAGGGATAATATCCTGTGGCAGTCCATGTATGTCAAATATTTCCCTCTGGAATATTTGCACAAAGTCTTTAGTATTCATATCCTTGTGACAAGGTATAAAATAACTCATTTTGGTTAAACGGTCGATTACCACCAGTATGGTGTCATAGATGGCTGATATCGAAAGGTCGGTGATATAGTTCATTGCTATGGATTTCTATAGTTAGTGCAGTGCTTCGTTTGACTGCAAAGTCCATATGGTGCATGCCGAATTGAGTTTGTCCTTAGGCAGGCATTGTAGTTGTTGACATATCGTTTGATATCGTCCAGCATCTTTGGCCAGTAATATTGGGTTGCTAAAAGGGCGGTAGTTTTGTTTGTTCCCCCATGGCCAACTGTTATTGGATAGTGGTTTTGTCGTATTATCGTTGTTGTTATTGCTTCCTCTTCTGTGACCCAAATTTTCCCCAGATACCATAGCTATCATTCCTTCCTTTGTCATGCACCAAGGAGCACTCCTTTCATCTCCTTGTCTAAACCTGCTAGCGCATCGTGGAGTGCCGTTAATTATATATCAGTTTTGCTTCCTTCCCGGATTCCTGCGTCTTCTTGTGTAAACTTCACTACTTCCCTTGCTTCAAAGTAGTGATCCGTTGTTTGAAGCATTCTGTAATTCTGTTGAATCCATGCGTCATATTTCCCTTGAATGTCTTCTACTCTCCTCGTTAGGGTGTCTGGCTTCCCTCCTTCTTTCCCAGGTTGGTATTGTATCTTGATATTGTATTGGCTGTGTATTTCACTCGAGACAATTTGTTGGTTGGAGAGTTCTGTTGTAGTGGTAAACGGTACCGGGTTCTTGTGGTCGGTAAGTTTAAATACTCGATGTCGACTCCCTTTTGCATATCTTCACTAATCTTTTAGAGCTTGCACGATTGCTAACAGCTCTTTGTCAAATATGTCATAGTTTCATTCCACTGTTTATATCCTTTTCGAGCGGTATGCTACTGGTCGCCATTTTGCGTCCTCACCTCTTTACAATAATATGCCAGAGCATTCATAATTTGAGGCATCAGTTTCTATCATGATCTCTTTCTCTGAATGATAATGGACCTGTAGTGGTGCAGAGGTTAGGCGTTGGCGAAGTTAATCGGATACCTATTGTTGTTGGTCCGTCTAGGTCAATTTTACCTCATTCTTGGTGAGTGTTACACATCTATCCCTAGTGTGCCCAACAAGGCACACTATCTTATTCAACTGCAACGGGTAACGATACGTACCACTGGTTTAACGGCTTGTCAGGTCTCGTAGGCTTATATCGCGGTGGGAACACAGAGTCCTCTCACTCCTAGCCCTTGCGACTACTTCTTAGCGATACGTTCCTTGAATCATCTTTCTGTCAGTGATATAAACGGATAGTAGTAATAAGAATAAAGCATTGATTGAACTAATAGGTAAAATATAATATAGGAAGTAACTTAGGTGGTAGCGTGAAGAGCTAGCTATCTGTATCTTTATTTTATTTTCTTTTATTTTATTTTAATTTTGTTTTATATCATGTATTGCTTGTTAAGGTACAAGAACTCGCATGTATCGTGAGATATGGCATAATGAAAACCTTAAATCCAAAACGAATAAACAAAGGAAAGAACACCCTCATAAGCTCCTAGTACTGCCTTGCATAAGACACGTCACCACATATGGTTAATCAGAAAGTAAATGAAACAAACCAAGACCCGTGGGCCAACTTGTAACACAAAGGGAAACACAACCACAAACACCCAGGAAAACCCAAGCTAATGAAAATATAAGCTAAAGCGGCCGAGGCGGAGAGGAAGAGAGAAGAAGAGGGGCCATGGAGGAGGCAGGGGAACAGGGAAAGATCATTGGGGAGGGGGAGCGATGCTCAGTGGCAGGCATAAGGGAGGGCAAGGCGGTGCCCGTCTCACAGATAAAGCCACCAAGGGCAAGAAGGAGCGGGAGCAAGGACCAGAGAGGGGCCTCAGGGCCAATGTCGGTGACACCTAGGAGGTGGTGTGACCGTTCTAGGGCCGTTGATGGACAGCATAAAATGGCGTGGCTGAACGTCTCATCCTCCTCCCCACAACGTGGGCAGAGGGTGGGAAGGCCGATGGAAAACCAGGATGGGTGGGCCGCAAGGTAGCTCTTGAATGAGCGCATCTGATGCACGCGCCCGGCAATGAACTTCCCAAGGCCCATGAAAGGGTGGGGCGAAAGGCGCCTAGGGAATCGATAATACTCAGGGGAAGGAGCGGTCCTGAGCCAGTAATCGATAAGTAGATCATGGGCCCTCCGGCGCAGAACAGGGTAGGCAGAGGTCATGGCTGCTAGCAGGCGGGAGTGGGGGGCGAAAGGATACTAGATCTGTGCTAATCAAAGGGGCAAAGGATAACGAGCCCAGGAGCGGTAGTGCAAGGTGAGCGAGAAAATCAATTAAGAGGTGTGTGCGTACCGGTGGTGTAGGGGGGCACGTCCGCCAGCTCAGGGGCATAACATTGGCGGGTAGATGCCTACACAGGTGTCGGTATGAATCTGCTGCACGGAACTGTAGCAGCGAAGGAAAGTCAGGAGGAAGGCGAGCTGCAACGGGACTGGCGAAGGGTGGGGAAGACACCAGCCGGAGGGGGCCAGGCGGCGACGGTGCCTGGCCAAGGAGGCAACTGGGGGGAGGCAGTCTTCGGTAGAGAGGATCGGGGTGGGAGTGGAACGGAAACAGGTTGTGACCCATCGCTGGACAGAACGCCAAAAGACTTCCATCCGGTCCAAGAGTGAGCGGGAGGGCACCAGAAGGTCTGCTCCATAGAGGAGGGTAGGTAGCAGAAGGGATACCGCCAGCCTGTGGCACAAATGGGGGGAGAGTCCAGACCCTGGGGGGGACAGCCGCTGAACAGTAGAAAAAGCACCCTGGGCAAGAGAGAGGCGTCGGGAAAAATGAGCGTGAGTGGAAAGAGAAGAAGTAAACCAGTAACCCAGCCAACGGACCTGGGACTGCGGGGAGAACAAAAGCAAATGAATAGCGATTGGAGAAAAATCAAGTGCCCCCCGCTGAAGCGGAGTCCTCCAGTGCATCAACTCAGTCTTAGGGACCGAGAAGGACACACGACGAATGGAGGCCCTACGCTTGAGACGGGAGTAAATCAGCTGTAGGGAGTGAACATTTCCCCGATAAGAAGGAGACACCACAGTGATGGCAAAATCATCAACATAGGAAAGAATAAGCCCCCTAGGGACCGAAAAATGCAAAGAAGAAACTTAAATAACAAACAACATAGGAGAGACAGGGGACCCCTGAGGGGTGCCGACAGAATCAGGGGGAAAAGGTCCTGGGAGAACCTTGAAACTGTAAGGAGCAGGTGCGACCAGTTAGGAAAGAGCTGACCCACGCGACCAGGCAGTGATTGACCCCCTTTCTCTTGAGGGACTCGGCCAAAACAGAGGAGTCGACATTGTCAAATCCACCCTTAATATCAAGGAAGAGGGTGGAGACCTTGAGGCGTGGACGTTGAAAGGAGCGGACAGTGTGAACCAAAGAAGCACAGGCGTTAAAGTAGGAGTGACCAGGAAGAGAGACACACTGGTTAGGATTCAGGAACCCAACGGCACGGGCCATAGGCTCCAGGCGAGAGGCAACAACCCTTTCCAAAATCTTGGCCAGGTTCTGAAGAAGAACAATACGGCGAAAGGAGGAAGGAGAATCATAAGAGTCTTTGCCGGGCTTATCAAGGAAAACCCCATTAGCCTTTTTTAGAGAAGGAGGGTGGAAGCCAAACTGCAGGAGCGGGCCGAGGAGATGGGTGTGAATCAAGGGGTTGAGAGCTTGTACCTTCTTCCAAACAGAATACGGGATCGTGTCAGGGCCCGGGGCGGAGGTGGAGAATGAGCGAGCCAGGTTGGAAGCCACCTCCTCAGTCATGAGGGGGGGGCAGTCCCCGAATGGGCGCAAGATGGAGGGGAGGGGAGTCAAAGTGCGAGGAGGGAAAAAAGTGGTCAAGGAGGGCCTGGTTCATAACCTCAGGGGTATTGGCCCCTGGGAGGGAGGGGAAACGAGCGGTGGGGCGGCCAAGGGCGAGCCTTCTAGTGGACCAAGTAGTGCGGGGAGTGGTTGACATGAGGTGGTCAGACCAGTGGGCCCTCTTTGCACCCTTAATCGCCTTAAAGTACCCACGCTTAGAGAGGCGGGCAGCGTCCTGCGCACCACGGAGACAGTCAGGGCGTCTAGCCATAAGTGACGCAGAGTGGAACTCCCGTCGCAGAGTAGAGAGTAGAGGGGACCACCAGGTTTTGGTGTGGAGGGAGGGGCGGGACAAGGGAGTGTGCTCCTCAAGGAGAGAAGTGAGGCGGGTGGAGAGCCGGTCGAACCAGGTACTCAGGGAGGAGGCCGGCGGGAGAGAGGGGGCCTTAGGAACAGAAAACACCTTAAGCTCCTCCTCCAGTGCGGGCCACTCTGTCAAAGCCCAGTTAGGGGCAGGAGCTGGAGTGGCTGCCGAAGGGTGAGTGAAGGTGATGGAGATAGGAACATGGTCGGAACCAGTGGAGGGGAGGGGAGTATCCCATAGTTGAAAGTAAGGGGCAATAGCAGGGGAAACAAAGGCAAGATGGATAACACTAGGGCAGGAAGAGCCACCCCAAGGAAATCGTGTGAAAACACCAGGAGTGTTCAAGAGTGAAAAACCAAAGGCAGAGGCACTGTCAGCATACGGGGATAAGGCAGCAAGCTCCAGATGAGAAAAATCGTGCAGGGGATTTGCAGCAGGAAGGTGGATGTTGAGATCTCCCAGGGTTAAAAGAGGAAAATCAACAGAGGGAAACACAACAGAGGGAGTAATAGTACGACCAGGGGAGGAAGGAGAAAACCAAGTGCTATAGGAATTCAAAATACGAAAACGAGAAAAGGAAAACCCAAAGGCCGTAGTGCACTGGAAAAAATCCTAGCCCATGACATCCCGCCTACCACAAAATACAGGGAGAATAGCTAGCTATCTGTGTCCGTGACCCTCCTTATATAGGCGCTCTTCCCACAACCCTAACCCTGGTGACTTTACTATGAGTCACCTCTTTACTGTGACTGCCGTGTGAGTCATAGTATAACGAACATCCTATGACTCACAATTTGAGTCATAGTATTCAATCCCCATAGTATCCAATTTCCATAAAAGGTCATGTGCGCTAATCGCGTCACATTCATGAAATCCCTGACTCACACTTGTAGTTAGGTGCGAAAGTCATAACATCATATGACCTCACAATCGTGAGTCATGAAACTATAAACATAAATCAAATCAAACATCATAATCATAAATGATTTCACACATCTTGAGTCATGTCAAATATTCCATATTGCTAATTCTCGATTTGTGACAATGGCTCCTCTCTCCCCTCAGCTTGAATCTCGCCAAGCTATTCACCAAGTTTCATTACTTGGTTCCCAAACCTACTCACATCGCGACGAAACATCTGTGAAATAGGTTCCGTTGTGCGTAACTGTTTCCTGACCATCTCCAATGTCAGGTCTGCCACCTCGATAGTTCCTTTTTGGTGCGCAATGGTCCCTTGTTGTGCTTCGTGGGTCTCCTCTTGCAGTGTGAGTGTGACTTGGACTTAATCCAGTGGTAATTCCAAACCCGAAATTTTTCTTTAGAGGCATTCAATCTCTGCCTGAGTTTGTTGACTTTCAGTATCATCGTTTCAGGTTTCCTCGCCCCTCTCCAACTTTCCCCTTCTGGCTTTCGTGCGCTGAGCATCCTTCCTGCTCAGTTCTTCTCTTTTACCCCACGCCTTGGGGTAGTATCTCGCCTGGATCTTCGCATCATGGTGGGCACAACAATTATTTCGGTAGCACTCCACCAATCTCGTTTCTGCTTGTGGTTGTTTTGGCCAGTAACTGGACCCGTCCTTTTCTCCTCTATGGACGTTGCCATGCCGTCATAGCATACCGTTCAGCTCATCGCCTTGTTGTCTGATGCCCTTTACTGGTCCTCTACCGTCGCATAGCCTCGGCTAGTTGGAGTGATTTCTCATATTGGGTCTCACCAACCGTCGTTCGTTGCTTCTTGTTTGATTTCTTCCCATCCTTGGTTTATCTGGGTATTGTTCGTGGAAGTGTTTGATTGCATTTTCCGCGTGTTCGAAGTCTTCCGCTGGGTACCAAACTCTATTATGATAAACAGAATATCCTGTCCACTTCGCACGATATTGCAGTATTCCGTAATGTAGTCGTGAATCGACTATTTATTCAAGTTCGTATTCTGTTTCGCCTTCGATTTCGATTGGTGGTGGGGGAGACTGGATCTGTGATGGGAATCTTTGGTCTTCGTAGGGTTCAAGAAGCGAGATGTGGATGGTGTTGTGTATTCTCATCGAAGGGGGAAAGTCCAGCTTATATGCAGTATTCCCCACTCTTGCCAAGATGTTGAAGGGCCCCATCTTTCTGAAATCGAGTTTCTTGCATGGTCTGGTGGTCCTTACATTCCTTCGTAGGAACCATACCATATCTCCTGATTTCAAATTTGGATCGGGTTTTCTGGGTTGATCGTAATTTTCTTTCCGTCGAAGTGGTGTGGCCACCATTTCCTCCTATATGGTATCGTGCCATTGATTCATTTCGTTCGCCGGTATATTCCGGTGCGGTATCAGATGACCACTTGTGTCATATTTCGGGTGTTGTCCGTAGTTTGCAAAGACGGGTGTTGTCTTAATTGTTTCTTGTTATCCGCTATTGTGTGTGCAAATTCCGCATAAGGTAATAGTTCGTTCCAATTATCCTGTTGATGGTTGACGTATGCTCTCAGGTATTGTTCCTAGATGGCATTGGGTCATTCAGTCTGTCCATCCGTCTGCGCGTGGTAAGCCGTACTGAGTTTCCTTTTGATTCCCAACTTCAGGGCTGTCTCCTCCCATAGATCAGAGGTGAACAGTGTTCCCCTATTGCTGATGATATCATGCGGCAATCCATGTAACCGAAAGATTACTTTTGCAAAGGTTTGCAAGAATTGTTTTGTTGTCATATCCTTCCAGCATGCAATAAAATGACCCATTTTGGTCAGTCTGTCGATGACTACCAAGATAGCTTTGTATCCGTCCGATTCTGGTAAATCTGTGATAAAACCCATAGATATCAACTTCCATGGCTCATCTGGTGCTTGGTTTAGTTGTAGTTGCCCATACGGAGCATGTCTGGATGATTTTGTTCTTTGACAAATGTCACAGTTCTTGACATGTCTCTTGATCGTTTCTCGCATTCCAGGCCACTAATAACTGCAGCTGATGAGTTTCGAGGTCTTCACTGTCCCTCCATGTCCTGCTTGCAGAATGTCGTGATTTTTTCTGATAAGTTCTGTCCTTATCTTTTCCTCTTCTGGTACCCGATTCTTGTTCTGGTACCATAGCCAGTCATCCTTCCATTGGCATAGCCCCAGGGCTACATTCTTCATTTGTTTTGTTCCTTGTTCCAATGCTTTCCTTATCTCTTGTATGTGAGGGTCCTTCCCACTTTGTTCCATAAGATTTCTCATTTCTTCTCCGGGAAAGCTAATGGTATCCGTTTCCTGTTTCCTTATCTCCTTAAGGTATTTTTCTTGTGGTAATAGGATCCTTTGTTTCTGGTTGATCCAGTCGTCATCTTCTTCTGGTGCATCTTGACGTCTTCTTGTCAATGCGTCTGGCTTGCCGCTTTCCTTTCCTGGCCGATATTTGATTCTTATATTGTATTAGCTTAGCTTCTCGCTCCACTGGATCTGTCGTTCCTTAAGATCTATTGTTATCGTGAAAGGGACCAAGTTCTTATAGTCAGTGAGGATCCTTCTCTTGTGGTGGCTTCCCAACACATATCTTCTCCAATCCTCGAGTGCTTGTACTATGGCCAATAGTTCTTTGTCGTGGATATCGTAGTTGCATTCCGCATTTGTCATTGTCTTTGATCGGAATGCCACTGGCCGCCATTTCTCATCTTCGCACTGTTGCGATAAAATCCCTGAACAGACATACTTTGATGCACTTGTTTCCATCATGATCGGTCTTTCTGGATTATAAAGGGTGAGTACGGGTGCTGAAGTTATTTTTTCTCTCCTCGTATCGAACCCCTCGCTTACCGCTGTACCCTATTTCCATTTTGCATTTTTCCTTGGCGATTGTATATAGGTTTTGCTGTCCTGCTAAACCCCTCGATGAATCTATGGTAAAAGTTGCAGAATCCCAAGAATCTTTGGATATCGGTCTTCTTCAACAAAATTGCCCATTCCCATATGGCTGCCGTCTTGATCGGATCTATCTGGACTCCTTCTCGATCAATAATTAACCCTAAGTATTCCACTTCTGTCTTGTGGAATTCACACTTAGTTGGGTTGATTCTCATTCCGGATTTTGCAATCGCTTCCAGGATCTTTCCCGTGTCTTTCTGGTGGTGCTCCATTGTTTCTGTGTACACCAGTACGTCATCCAAATATACTATACAGCATATGTCCAATAATCAGTATAGCGTTTGATTGATCCATCTCTGGAATGTTGCCGGTCCATTGGTCAAGCCGCATGACATTACCAAGTATTCATATATTCCGTATTGTGTCGCGAATGTAGTTTTCCATTCGTTTCATTTATTGATTCGCACATTGTGGTATGCGGCCTAAATATCAAGCTTCGTAAAGTAACGGGCACTGTTTAGCCTATCCAAGGCTTCCACAATTATTGGTAGTGGGTATCGATCTTTTTTCGTGACTTCATTAAGTCCTCGGTAATCCACGGGTAGCCGTAATATCCCGTCTTTCTTCTTGACGAAAAGGATGGGTGCTCCTGTTTGTGCAAAGGAATCTCGTTTGCATCCCCTTTCCAGATTCTATTTCAAATAGCTTCTCAATTCTTCCTGTTCCGCTTCTCCTAGTGGATATAACCTCTGTGCTGGGATTGTCTTTCCCTGTTGTAGGTTAATCTCGTAGTCCACTCCTATTCTGTAAGGCGGAAACGTGGTCTTTTCTCTCTCTTCGAAGAGCTCCAGGTATTGGTAATATACCTCTGGTATCATCCGTTCCAAGGCTTCCTTAGCTTGGTACTTTAGGGCCTGAATAGCCTATTCGGTACTGACATTCATCGACTTCAAATCGCATTGGCCGTCCTCATGGTTCCAGTTGAGAATGCCTGTGATCTCTCCTCTTCTGGTGAACTTCTCAAAGGCTAGAGCCGAGATCTCGCAGATTTCGATTCGTTTCTGGTCCTATTTTGTTTCTTCCAGGGTAACTTCTGATTCGTTTCTGTCCCGGACTCTTTCGTGGTCTGTACTTACGAATCCTTTGTCATCTCGTTCAGTCTTTGCAAGTACTTCAACTTCCTTGGATTCCCCGTCCAGCTATCTTAGGCATACCAGTTGTGCTATCCTGGCGGAGGAGTTGACTGTGTAGTCTTCGTCTCCGAGGTTCACCATTACTACCTTCAGTTCAACCGTACAATCCACATCTATTACACCTGCGTTGGTTGTAAGCATGTTCTAGGCTGCTAACCCGCTTCATGGTGCAATGCGCCGATAAGTGCCCTGAGGTAATCCAGTGGCTAACCCCATTCGGATGACCTCTTGCCCTTTGGCTCGTATCGTTGCCCTTTCACTAGCGTAAAGGTCATGTCCTGCCGCCCTCAGTGAGCCCCTCGTAGTCATCGTTGCCTCTTTAGTCAACCTTTTGACTAGGATCTGTTTATCCGTTTTTACCTGAACCGTTGAGAACTTCATATCTAAGTTCTCCTCCAGGGCTTCCGCTTCCAGGACTGTAAAGAGCATTTCTGACTCTTTTGAACACCAGGTTGTGCATCTCTCACTATCAAACGTGAAGGTCCCCTTTCCCCAATCAATTGCAGGGCTATGTTCTCTTAAATATGGCATTCTGAGCACTGCTTCATGGTTTTGTTGATTTGCCACTAGGAAGGTAATCATTTCCCTATGGCTACCGATGTCCATAGGTACTGTAGTCGTATGGGTTACAGGACTCATCGCGCTGAGTTTGCCATCCGCCTGGTTAATATCTCGTTGTTGTTTTGGCTTTTACCATAGGCATGCCGTACTTTTCGCATACCACTTTATCAATAAAATCCTCAGTCGCTCCTGAGTTGATTATTCCGTTGATGCAGATAATCTTATTTCTGCTATGTAGTCACATTTTTACCATTACATAGTCATTTTCGTGTTCCTGTGATTCCGTGTTGTTTAGTGCCGCGTAGAAGTTTGGTATCTCGATGGTTTTATTTTTCCCCTTGTCCCTCAGACCATCGCGTACTGGGGACCATCGTCTTTTTCCTCTTCGTTCTTTTCAGTTTCGAGCTCCATTTCGCCGATTCCTGTTCTTTGTTTGCATCGTGGGTTCTGAACCCTACCGCCTGTTCTCGCTGGATATTCTTTCTCGTCTTTCAGGTAGGTGCAGTTTCTCATCATGTGTCCTGGCTTCGCACATGCCATACACAAATTGTTGTTTCTTCACCTGCGTCATTCGGTCTTTGATATGTTAAGAGATGGTCTTCTCCTAGTCACAGCTAGGTCCATTAGACCTCCTTGAGACTGCTGTAGTCGTTGGGTCTTGAAGGTGCCGTCATAGTTTCAGGCGTTGTCCTATGTTTTGGTCTTTAACCTTCACTACACATGTTGGATAACGTCCGTGCGGTTTTCCTGATTAATGGCCCATAACGCCATTTCCTCAGTCGTCGTGAAGTCTTGTGCCCTCATGGCCCCTGCGTTCTGAATTTCTTCGTGTAAGCCTCTTAGGAATGCCCTTCCTATGATACCTTCTTCATATTCTGCCTCTGTTGCCAATAGTCGTAACTCATACCAGAAATCAGTCACATTCTGGATCCCTTGCTATATTTTCTCGAATTTATTTCTTGCCGTTTCCCTAGCATCAACGTCGCTCAAATGGGTACGTAGTGTGGCTTGAAATTCTGCCCAGCCATTCCATGTAGCTAGGGGTTTTCCTTCCACATATGGAGTAATCCATTTGCCTCCTGATTCCCTCAGTAGGGATTTGGCGAAGTCAACTCTCAATCCGTCTTCATTTCTCCCCATCCTATTGCTGTGTAGTACATTGCAAGTTGGACTAGCCATGTATGCAGTTTGGTACGGTCTCCTGTAAATGTATCCGGGGTTTTGATTTTTGGCAGCCGCACCGTCTGTTCCTGTCGATTTTCCTGAACTGTTCTGATCAACTCTAGGAGTTGTTCTCTCGTGAGAGTTATCGTATCCACTTGTCCTGCTACCACCGACATTCTGTGAATTGGGGATGCTCCTGAGCTTACTGACTCTGATCTGGATCTTGCTTCCGGGGTGACCGGGCTTGGAGGTCTAGGGGATCCTTCTCACAATATCTAGCTTAAGGCTTGTCCAACTTCTGCTTGTAGTCCTAAGAAAGTCGGGGGATCGTTAAAGTCTGGTACTTCTGTATCTGTAGGTGAATCCATTTTGTATTCATTAAGTGACGCAAAAGACGCAACCAAATGTTACAAACCGATCCCTAGTCTGCCCGACAAGGTACACGATCTTCTTCAACTGCAACAGGTAAAGATACGTAGTACTGGTCTTAGCGCTTATCAGGTCTCGTAGCCTTATGTTTCCGTGGGAACATGGAGTCATCTCACTCATAGCCCTTGCGACTAATCCTTAGCGATACGTTCCTTGAATCACCTTTCGGTCGGTGATATAAACGGATAGTGGTAATGAATATAAAGTATTGCTTGTACTAATAGGTAAAATATAACATAGGAAGTAACCTAGGTGGTTGCGTGAAGAGCCAGGTATTTGTGTCCGTGTGTCACGATTGGTGACTAAGCAAAGCAGGATTTCGCATGACTCATAGTTATGAGTCACAAGGTTGTTATATTTCACACTATGACTCATTAGTAGTCATGGGGTTTCACATGATGCACACTTGTGCAATCATTGTTATGTTGTGATTGGTTGATCGTGCGCATGACTCACATTTGTGAGTCCCATGATGTAATAATCTTCGCACATGACTACCACTATGAGTCATGGGTTTCGCACATGTGACCACTTTAGGGCACATGACTTATTTTAAGAGTTATGATTGGTTGGCACGCGGCGCAGTTGACTCAGAGGAGTCAGCTGCTGGATTTCGTACTATCACTCACAATGAGTCATAGAGGTTGTGTGACTCACAGGTATGACTCACAAGGGTTAGGGTTGATGGAAGAGTGCCTATATAAGGACCTCTAGGTGACCTGTAGTTAGGACTCTTCACGCAACCATCTAAGTTCTTACCTATACAATTATTTTACCTCTTTACCGTTCTATTCCCCTATTGGTATTGTGCAATAGGAACCATAGGGTTCAGCTATCAAGACAATGTAGGCATAGGCCTAAGAGCAATAGTGGAAATCCGCCTAGTACTACTCGTTGCAATACTACTCCTACCATGGTGGCTGAGATTATCGCCACGCCCTATACCGGACTATAATAACAGCCCAGTCATATTGATCCAACCCAAAGAGAAGTAGTTATCTGTTGCAAAACCTGCTTACAGCATAGGATCGTAACACCGTGACCCTCCTTATATAGGCGCTCTTCCCACAACCCTAACCCTGCTGACTTTACTATGAGTCACCTCTTTACTATGACTGCCGTGTGAGTCATAGTATAACAAACATCCTATGACTCACAATTTGAGTCATACTATATAATCCGCATAGTTTCCAATTTCCATAAAAGGCCATGTGCGCTAATCGCGTCACATGTATGAAACCCCTGACTCATATTTGTAGTCCGGTGTGAAAGTCATAACATCAATATGACCTCAGAATCATGAGTCATGAAACCATAAATATAAATCAAATCAAACATCATAATCATAAATGATCTCACAAATCGTGAGTTATGTGAAATATTCCATATTACTAGGTCACGTTTTGTGACAGTAAGCTCATATAAGAGTTTGGCTATATGGCTATACCCTTCTATGAATCGCTGATAGAAGGTGCAGAATCCCATAAAGTATTGTATGCCTTTCATGGTTTCCATAAGCTTCCATTTCCATATTACTTCACTCTTGATGGGATTACCACTGACCCCTTCCCCATCGATGATGAATCCCAGGTATTCGGTTCTTTCTTAGTGAAACTCACACTTAGATTATTTGAGTGTCACTCATTCCTTTCGCAAGGCTTCCATGATATTTCTGAAATGACTTCAGTGTTGTTCAAGGTTTTCCGAGTATATCAGAATATTGTCTAGGTAGACAATACAACTAATCTCCAGCAAATGGCTTAGGATTCGGTTTACCCATCTCTGGAAGGCTACTGGGGAAGTTCAAGTCCAAAGGGCAAGACAGTTTATGGTATATACCGCATTTTATTGTGAAAGTTGTTTTCTATTCGTTTCCTTCTTTGATCCAGATTCAATGGTAAGCATTTGGATATCAAGTTTGGTAAATATTTTGGATATTATTAGCCTATCCAGGGCCTCCCCTACCAGTGGTAGCGGGTATTGGTCCCTTTTAGGGACTTCGTTAAGTTCTCGGTAATCCATGCATAGTCGTAGTTGCCACCTTTCCTTTTGACAAACAGGATTTGTGATACTCCATTTGCATAACAATCTCTAATCCATCTTTTGTTTTTGTTGCGAAGGAGGTATTCTCTTAGTTCTTCGAGCTCTGGGTCTCCTAATGGGTACAAGTTTCTTGATGGAATCGTTTCTTCTTTCTTTAGGTTGATCTATAAATCTACCTTTGCCAGGTGCGGTAGTAGCCACATTTCTTCATCCTCCTTGAACATGTTCTGGTACTGGTGATATTTCCTTGGAACAATATCCATTCTCTTTTCCTTTTCTTGTCCTCCCTTTGCCTTGATGGCCAGCTCTGTGATGATATTGATTGCTACAATCCTGCTAGGCTTGTTTGCCTTATAATCCCATTTGAGGATACCTGTTACTACGCCCCTTCGATAGAACTTGCAGAAGGAGGTTGCAGATATCTCGTTAATCTTGATTCTTTGGCGATCTGGTTTGTAGTTACTTACAAACCCGGCTTCAGGTCTCAAGGTTGGAGCCGATTGCTACACTTCTTCACATTGTCTAATGACTATCTTTTCGCATATTAATTAAGCGATTCTGCTTCCTCCCTCCACTGTATAATCGTCCTTTCCCAGTTAAACCCACGCTACCTTGATTTCACCCATATGGTCAGCATCGATTACCCCTGTATTGACGGCTATCAGATGTTTAACTGCCAATCTACTGCATAGAGCAATCCGCCCATAGGTGCCTCCCGGGTCATTGATGGTTATTCCAGTACTGACAAGTTATTGGTCTTTTGCCAGTAGCTGGACTTTTGCACTTGCATACAGATCGTGTCCTGCTGCCCTTGCTGATCCCTTAGTAAGAATCATTATGGTTTCGTGTAGTGTTTATATTTTGACATTCTGGACATCCTTGGCCTGCATCTTGGAGAATTTCGTACTTAAATTCTCTTACAAGGCTACTGCTGCGGGGACTAGGACCACCACTGGCAAGCTTTCTAGGCATACCCTTGTACATCTCTCGCTATCGAAAGTAATCTTGTTGCTTTCCTAATTGGTCTCGTGGTTGAATCTTCTTAACCATGGCAGCACTTAAACGGCCTCCTGGTTGGGAAATTCTGCCATTTGGAAGGTTGCCACTTCTCTATGGCTGCCAATGTCCATAGATACTTCCCCTATATAGGTAATAGGTCCCATAGCGCTTGGCTCCCCTTCCGCAAGGTATTTTTCGCTTATTTCTTTTGAATTCTTCATTCGTATGCTCTATCGTTGGCTGAATTCTTTATCTATTAGGTTTTCTGTAGCGCCTAATTCAATCATGCCGTTAATAATGACTGTTTTGTCGTTGCCATGTAATTGCACTTTAACCATGTAATGGTCTTTTTCTTTTTCCAAATGTTTCCGTATTTGCAAGTGCCATGGAGATATTGCCGATTCCAATGGTGATAGTTATCTTGTCCCGTAGCCAATCTCGTACTGGAGACTCTCTTCGTTTCCCAACTCAACTGAGGCTTCTCTAGTCTCCATTACGCGCATATTGGTTCCTGATTTCCAGTGGCCATTTTTGGTCTTGCAGTTGAACCGCCTGGTATAGTCTTTCTCATCTCTTGCATTACGGCAGTCACTGATTCTGTGCCCTGGTCCAGTCCATCCCAGGCATAAATTGTTGTCCCTTCTTCTTCTAAATGATGCACGTGAGAGGTTCAGTTGAGGGTGTCTTCTGGTCGCATCCCGGTCCTCGGTGCTCCTCTGGTTGCCGTATTGTTGCCCGATCTCATGCTACAATTATCATTTCTATGCGTTTCCTGTTGCCAGATGCAGATACTGTTGTTTCCCTGAAGCTGTTTGATCATATTGATCCAGTTTTCCCTCTCATTTACCCACGCCCCAAGGGGATCTACATTCATAGTCACCATGTAGTTTGCTACCTATGTGTCATGGACCCTTCAGTTAATTCCACTAAGAAACTGTCTTCTCAACGTTCCATTGTCGTCATTGGCCTCCATGGCTCTCAGGCGGAAATCATTCCAGAATTCAGTAACTGGTTCCCTGCCTTGCCTTAGGCGGTGGTGATTTGTCCTTGCTGCATTATCTGCGTCCACATCCGCAAAGTGGTATTTGAGGGCAGCAGTGAATTGCTCATAGGTAGTCCAGGTCTCTATTTTGCCTCCTTCAGCAAATGGAGTTATCCAGCTTGCTGCTACCTCCCTTAGGAGGCTTTTGATATATGTAATGAATTCTTTATGTCGTATTTCTTGTGTTGCCTCAAAGTATAATTGACATTGTACTAAGAAGGTTCGTAATTAGGTCCTTATTCCATGGAAGGTAGGAGGTTTCTCCACCTTCATCCGGTTGTTGGTTATATCACGCTGATCGTTGATCAGATTCACGATTTCTTGGAACTGTGCAGTTGTCAATCCAGCCAGTTGAATTCCTACTCCTCCAGCCTCAGTTGCCGGTCCTGGAGCAGATATTCTCTCTGGTCTTGGTGTTACGGGTTCTAGGGATCCAACTGGTGAGGCAGGTTCAGGTGTGATGGGGCTTGCTGTCCTTTGGGACTGACTTCTTGATAGGTTTGTGTTGAGTACTTCTTCGAGTGCTGGACCAAGTGTTGAGATATCGATATCTCCCACCGTAAGGTGGATGTCATTTTCTGTAAAGTCGGCTGTTTTGTAGTTAGGTGTGGCTTGGGTAACGTAACCAAATGTTACGATCCTATGCTGTCCGCTGACTTACAACAGGTAACTGCTTCTCTATAGGTTGGATAAATATAACCATGCTGTCCTCATAGTACAGTATGGAGCGTGATGATAATCTTAGCCATCAAGGTAGGAGTACTATTGCAATGAGTTATATTAGGCGAAGATTGACTATTATTCTTAGGCTGATGCCTACGTGTTATTGATAGCCAAACCCTATAGTTCCTATCGCACAACGCCAATAGAGGAGTGGGGAGGTAAAGAGGTAAAGTATCTCTATAGGCAAGGACTTAGATTGTTGCGTGAAGAGTCCTAACTACTGGCTGCCTAGAGGTCCATATATATGCACTCTTCCTCAACCCTAACCCTGGTTAGTCATATCTATGAGTCACACTCTAGGCATGTCTCATGTTGAGTCATATTATGAAATCCATCAGATTACTCCTATGAGTCAACTGCGAAGTATACTAACCCAATCAAAACTCATAAACAAAGCCATGTGCCCTAAGGTGGTCACATATGTGAAACCCATGACTCATAATATGAGTCATGTGCAAAACTCAATATATCATATGACTGACAAATGTGCGTCATGCGTACGATCAACCAATCACAATATAACAATGATTCCACTAGTGTGCATCATGTGAAATGCCATGACTACTAATCAGTCATAGTGCGAAATATAATAGCTTTATGACTCATAACTATTAGTCATGTGAAATCCTACCTTACTTGGTTACCAACCCTGATACATAGTCTAGCCTAAAATGCCAAAGGACCTTTGTGACTATCTCCCCGCAGATGATTAAGCCTAAATGAAAAGTGTTGCAATAAGCTACCTGAATGTGATAGACAGACTATGCAGGTACATGCTCAGATCTTCACTGCCAAAGTTCTCAACTTCATAGGACTCTTCAACAAGACTGGAAACAACAAGTATGATACTATATTTGTAATCATAAATAGGGTAGTAGGATTAACTTGGGGTATTCCTACATGTTCCAGCAGTCCAGCAGTGGAAACCGACACTCTTACCTATTTCCCTATTTTCAGAAATCGTTTTATACTCACTTCAACCATTGCTAATAATAATCCTCACTTGACCTTGTGATTTTGGACTTAAACCATGAAGTCTTTGGTACTTAAATACAGTAAGGCAGTACCATGCCATCATCATATAAATGGCCATTTAGAACTATAGATCAGATAACATTATAAAGCCTTGTAAGAGGTTGTTACCAACTACTAGAATAACCAGTTACTAGAGCTTTCGCAACTTGCTGCATATGAGAATGCTCAGCATTCTGATATGTGGAACATGTTGTTATTCAAAGTCATATAAGGATGTGAATACACAATGTTATCCACTATCTCAGACTGGATGGCAGTAGTGTCTGCAGTCAATGCATCCTTTATCGACACTATAAATTGTGAAATGAAGAGTCTCAGGTCCTTATCATAGCGAGCCTTAGGAGGAATAGGCTTGGAGTAAAGAGGAGGACCTCGTTAACTGATCAATATGCAGGAACAATAGGAGTGTAGGGGAGAGCATCCGCCATAGTGCCTGAAAGAAGCAAAAGGTTGCAACCTAGATAGTGTGTACCTTTGCAGGTCTGGGAATAGGTTTTTCACAAGTATAACTATATAGCGAAGTTAGATGGAATAAGAGATCAATGTAGTCATAGAATCTGTTACTATTGGAGCATGAAGAGGTTATTGGAGATTGAGGATAATAGGTTTCCTAGCTGAGCCTGTCTGAAACCAGGACGCACCTTGGTCAAGAATGTACTTGTATTGGAAGTGGCACAGATGTAGGACCACAGGCATCAGTATAATAACGACCAATGCCTAGTCAAGGAGAAGATGTATGTATATTCTGCGAATCGCGGGGAATTAGTCGAAAGCTGGGACAATGCAAAGTATCTTAGGCTGGAGTGTTGTTCAGACAACGCTTCTGAAGATGAGTTTGCTATAATTACCAAATTTATGGATATCAGTTTGAGGCCAATGCTAGCTGTCTGCGTAGAGTTCACTGATGTAGGCAAGGTGGACTATTAGTTATGGAAAATAAATTTCAATCTTGATTATAAGGACTAAAGAGTCTGTGATAATGACAAGCTTCTCAATACTTGACTTTAATTGGAGTTTGATGATTAAGGATTGATTGTTTTTAGAATTTGGTGTTGGTACCAGTAGGTTTATTTCTAGGGTGTAACTCGTATGTGTGACTATGGATTAGGCCTGCACTAACTAAGGAGCTTAAGGCTACTAGCATGTCTAACCAGGGGTTAGTTGTTAGATGTTTAGTTTTTAGTATCATTTGACACTGAGGTTATTTAGTGATTGGTTCTAAGAATCACATGATACTTACTTTGATTTATGATAAATTTGAAGTAACAGGAACATACTAATTTGTTTTATATTGGGTTTCATATATCAGGCTGATGCTCATTATGTTTCCTACTTAGTTCCCAATATCTATTGATACTTAAAATATTTAAGGTTTTGTATTAAGGGACCTCTAAGCTCTATGATTCTTTGTTTAATTTATAAGGCTTTGGACAAGCCAGCAAGTGTATTTAAAGACAACTATCATCCTGGACTAAGAGGAAGTAGACTTCGCCTGACAGAATTTTCAATCTATATAGTAATGCAGTTACTTCATTTCAGTGTGCACAAAACCAGATCAAGTCAGCCCCAGATTTAGCGTGTATAGCAATATAGTAAGTAACCACAGTTAAGAAACCCTTACTGATCTCCTTCAACTACTACTTACTTGATGCCTTTACAGTTCAGAATCAGAGTTAGTTATCATTATATCCTACAATGACCCAACCTAACTGGTTCCTCTTAAAGGACGGGGTAGTGTTACAACCCTTTTGATAAGATACAGTTTATATTCGAAATTCAGATATAAGGTGACTGCAGTTTTGGAAATATATGGTAAGCACACAGTGCACAGATGGAAACACCAGTTACAGCTTTACTAGAAACTCAATATGAATTCATACAATATATAAATAAAGGTAATTGACTTCAATGATAAAACTTAATATCCCTAAGCTTGAGCAGTATATAATTTAATTCTTCAAAAGAGGATAGGTGGATATCATAGTACAGTTCACTTTGCAGTTATTTATCTAGAATTATCAAAGTCAGCAACACCAATCCCTGCTAACATGTTGTTGAGCTCCCTTCTCCACTCAGGACTATTGAGATCTAACTTCAATTGATTTACCTGTAGGAGTCTGTAGATCTCTGAGATAAAGATAGTCCACTAAACGGATTTGTTTTCTAGAATGCATCTCAATTATATCTAGTTGAGAGAAAAAACATGTCTGATCTTAACCTTGTCAATCGCCTACTGTCAAGTTGACATGGTCCTTATCTTATAAGTTAAGATTCAGTAGCAGTTTTGCATTTTCGTCTATTCAACTAACGTAGTAACCTTACTCTAGCTGGCCTTAAATCACTTATTATTGTAACTACATAACTTCCCCCTTGAGTGGCACAACTGTAACCAAGTTCTACTATCTTCTAATATTGCTACTAACATGAACTTAGTATTTACTTTTTGGGTTTATAACTGATAAGTGCTTCCCCTTGGTTGTTCTTTCCTTCTTAGTTATAACTCCCTAATTTCCTGGTCTTTCCTTCCTTTACCTATCACTATTCCCTCTTTGTGTCTACCCATGTTGCAAACAGTATCCTTGTGCTATACCTACTGCATTAGTATAGTATTAGTGATCGCTGGTTCCTAGTTCTTCGTATTTCATTAAATCTTTTGTTAGCTCTATCCTCATACCTATAACCTTTTGGTATCAAAATATGGTTACCCTGTTAAGCAGTCTCTGTCATCATATTTGTTGAACACCATATTTGCCCTCTTGTTTAGTTTTCTAAGCTACAATCTTGTGTATTTCAAGAGCCTGCAATTCCTTAAGAATTCGGAACCTCTAGCCTCTTAAGACTATCTTCTTCAATATTACGTGTTGAATAGTTACTCTTTTAGTTCCATACCTTCTTCCTAGTAGATTAAAAGCTATCCATCAACCCTTCTCCCCTTATTGTAATAGTATTATCAGAGTCCCTTGTAGATTCTTGGGATACTAGATAGTAGGTTGCATTTTATAACCTAGACTCACGTATACCTTTGATCTGCAGCAGAGGACTGATTACCCTTCAGCTCCCGTGACCCTTCACTACTACTATACCTCCCTGTTTCCAAGAAGGCATAGAGTGCACTCCTGGCAAAACCAGCTCACCCAACCTAGCAACTATTTCGCTTCTAAGAGACCAAGAGGATTCTACCTAACAGTATCAACAGCATCCTGCTCAGGTGCACAATGTCAACCACCAGTACCTCAACCAGCACCAGCATCTCAGGATTCTGAACTATCCTCTGTGGATACCAGGAGCAGGGAATCAGCGCACTAAGAATATGTACAAGACTAAACCCTTGCCCATTCTCCTGTATCAGACCAAGTCCCAGAACAAGAACAAGTCCAAGAAAATCTCTACCCAGAAGTCAAATCCAAAATAGAACCAAGCTCAGATTCAGAATGTAATTTCAGTCTACAGGACACTCAAGGACCAGCTCTCCCACCTTCACCCATAAGAGTACCTAATCTATCAACTGACTCAAGCCCTGCACCTGACCATTTACCTAGTCCACCATTAATACCAAGTTCACTTACTCCACCAAGTCATCCAATACCTGCACCCATCACTATATTGGTTCAACCAGGTGGAAATTGAGGTCCTAAATGGCCACTAGTATTTAGATCCAGAGGAGAACACAATGACTGAGACCTATTGAGAATCAACACCTAGTTCAATTCAGGCCATCAATAGATTGTCTGCTTGGCCATAACTCATGATGCTCGTAAAGCTATACAATACTAAGGACCCTATTGTTGAGAAAAAGTCATAGATACATTTGCCCTGTGTGAAGCATACCTAGGATACCAGATTGTTGCTGTACTTAAGTGTAAATTTTAGGCCTACTTCCTCTCTTCTAGACCTACAGACACTATATATGAATACTGGCTACAAGTCAAGCAAACATCCAGTGCAAAACTAACTGTTATGACTGAAAGTGTGATCAGACATGAAATCTGGAGTGGCAATCTCCCTGGCAGAAAATTTTCCTACTATTCAGCAAAGGATTAACTGATAGATGCTATATATATTAAGTTCAACTTGAAGTGAAACTACACATCACTTCTGATAACTCCTTTGACCAACTAATGCAAATAGAGAAAAGGCAAGATGCAATTTGCCTCTTCTAAGGACCTTATCGAAATCCCAATAGTCAAAGAAATGCAATCCCTAATCAGTTTCTGAACAATTACTGAAACATACCTGGAACAACACCCAGTCAAATCAACCAAGGTTCTTTACAAAGAACTCTAAGGTTCCTATAGTGTACCAGGCTGTGACGGATCTACACAAGAGAGACAATAACCTTCCTATTATGGAAAATAGAGACACTACTCGGTTAACTAGTCTGAGAAAAAGAAGACAGCACCTAGCAGCAAGGAAATAAGCTATCTAGTAGATCAATAAGAGCTCAAATGTTAAAAGAATATTCCACTACCGTGAAGATAACATAATATGAGAATTCATTAGTCACTGCTATCACAAACTAGACACAACCCACTAGAAATCAATCCCAATCCTGAGAATCCTACATCACTGTCAATGCCCTCCAAGTGAAAGCACTATTTAATAAACACTCTTCTGGAGACAATTAGATATCATATAAGTTTGTCATTACTGCCCTGTTCTTACCACAGTTCTCGTAACTCCCATTTACTTGAAGATGGTAGTTATAGGATCACACTCAGCTATCCACTATCTGGCGAAACCTGTATTGCAAGATGCTAAGGAAAGTGGTAATATCTCTGTCACCCTACTGTGTTCCCTGTACAACTATGATATCTTTCTAAGAATGTCCTACCTTACCTCATATTATGCTATAATAGGTGCTGGATCATCTTTTATCACCTTCCATCAAAAGGGAATAACATAGATGTGCAAGAAGGCAAGACATGCAGGATTTTGAGTCAAGAATAAAGCAAATCCCCCTGGCTTCCATTTTGACTTTCCTAGAGTATTCCTTAGAAAGAAAACTTAGGAATTATGAGTCTTTAGAGATTTCAACCCAGACATCTACCTGTAAGTGATTACTATTTATGCCTTTTAGGGGTAGGAGATGAAACAAAACCAGTGCTTGAAAACAGCATAAGAAATAGCCAGAGAAGGTCAAAGGCAGGCCCTGTACAATACTAAGGTCGTTAAATTGACTCTTTCCTTTTTTCATCCTGTTATTATCAAAACTGGAGCATCTTTAATCTTTTTAATTCAATAGTTCTGGGGGGGGGGACTGGTAAGCGAAGGTGTGAACTGTAAGGAAGGATAGGTAGTGAAAAAGTAGTCTGGTATAATTGATGCGGTAGATGCATAAGCCGTGATCCAAGAGTGATTATGCACGAGCAGTAAGGTATACGTACTCTGGTCAAGGACGAAGTAGAGCTAATATTATTGCGAATAGTGCTCTGCAGTTCAGGCAGCAAAGGTAGCCTATATGGCACCTATTGAATGTGAGTTGCACAGTGGCAATGATTCGCTTATGGTAGTTTGATTGTAGCATACCAAGTTGTTCAATCCGTTGCAAAAATATAAAGTCTTATGTGAATTTTTTGTTAAACAATACCGATTTTAAAACTACTTTTACTCTATGAACCGGGGGTATCCCAAGCCTAACTACAAGTAGTCCATGGACTCATTAAAAATACCAGGAATCTTGGTCATGACAAATACCAGTAATCAACAAATACTTAGAATTTTAACTTTAAGAATACTTTATTTTCTGGAAAAACAGAGTTTTTTTATTCTGTGACGTGCCAAACATGGCATAAGCTTCACTTTCAGTTTTAGCTGAAGCCAAAATTGAAACAGTCTCGGTAAGGCTTCCTGATCCACTCATTTTCAGTTTGGAACCATTTACTCCTATCTCATCATCTCAATCCTCCACAATCAGTTTTCGAACAAGTCGCTTTTTTCCTGCTCTGATAGCAGAACTGATACCTCAGTCGCAACTGCTCTACTCTAGCATTTTGGTTGAATCGGTTCTCCTTCTTACATCTCCACCTTTCCTATTTCCTATACCTGGTACTAGGATATTATCCTTCTTATCTCTGTTTAAATTTCCCCTGCCCCCCGCTCACTTTTTCCATTCTACCTAACTGTCCCCTTTTCGTTTCCTTTAATGGTCTATACTCCTAATCATTGCTTCATTATGGTTGAGTTAGGTAATTTCCCTCATCCGTCTCTTCGTTTATTCCACCCATTTCTTGCTCCTCCAGTAATTCCATAATATCCCCCCTCAGGTTTTCCAGTATGTCTTCCTCTTCTATACTCCTGTTATTTACCTCTTTCCTACCACTTCCCATATACCCCATTCCCACTTCCTCCTTTTGTCTTTCCCTTTCTAATTCTTCCATCACATCTTTTCCTTTTTGTTCTCTTACTGAAACCAAGCTTTGAACTTGGCATGCAGGTTCTCCTTGACTCATACCAGAGTTAAAGACAGTAGGAGGATAAACATTTGGACGATCCCCTATGATCCTTTCACGACTGAAAAAATGCGGGCAACATCAGAGTACTTTTTCAAATTTTATTTCTTGTAGTTAGCTTAATTTCTATAATATTTTTTATTGGACATTAAGATTTCTTGTTTGTTTACATTATTGTATAATAAATATGTCAATATTGGTAGTCTAATTACCTCGGAATACTTTTCTCCCCTCATTTAAATCACCTACTGTCAATCCCCAATCTAATTGGCTGTTTGACTTTATAGCCTCACGATATGATTTCTACAAATTGTTATACTGGTTCCAACATTGACCAAAGGCTATGTTAGAATCCTCATACTCATTTCATTTTTAATCTGCTTACTTCCAACTCCTGAGTCCTTTGGTATTTTACCAAGATTTGCTGGCTTGTGTAACTATTGGATTGGTTTTACAGTCTCCTCCTGAGTCCATATTGCATGATCGCTTGTGTTTTGTACCCTGTTTTTATGTACGCAGTCAATGTTGCAGTGGTGGGAGTTGAATAGTTTCCTTATTCTTTTTCGCTTCTCTTGATTTACCATATACACAATCATGATGTAATCAGTTTTACTTTGTAGTATCATACCCTAATTTACCTCACTCATGGGATTATCCACTCTTTTTTTATGTTCAGATTCTCAATTATGTTACTCAGCATTTTGCCATGTGATTGGCTACTTCAGTAAAGTACCACATTTTCTTTGGAGACTGGAAATGGCGCTAGAGCTAGTGGTCGGCAGGTTGGACCTCAGGAATGGGAGGTGGGGTAAGCCAATATCAGAATTCCCCGGGTGGTTGCCAATAAGAAGGTGTGAATACCAGCAGTACGAGTACTTTCTCTTCCATTCCATATGTGGTCATGCCCGCTCGATTTTGGCCACACAGGATGTCCAGTTTGACATCGGCCATTACCTTTACATTACCTGATACTATATCACTCTCTCATCTAGCACTCCCGCTAAGTCCCTAGGCCTATTTCTAGTTTCCCTAGAAAATGCGGAACTCTAATGCATAATCCGGCCCTTAGTTTTACTAAAAAGTATTTTATTTCAACTTTGAATAACCCCTACCGTACTCTATAATTTGCCAAGTACCTTCCTGTCCTATTACTCCGCACTTCCGGTCATTTTGACCCCGGACCAGATTGGTTTGCAACGGAAATCTTGTTCCACCGGAGGACCCGCCTTTAGGCGCTTTCCACTGTACCCTTCTTACTTGGACTTCCGCGGCAGGTAAAACTCTAAAGATAGTATGATAGATGATAAACAGGAGGGGGAAAAAGGAAATGAGAAAGAAGGTAATAAAAAAAAAAATGAAAAGATCCCATCCTAATCGCCCTGTGCATTCAAAGCCCACCATCCCAGCCAATCAAGCCAAGAAAAATAAAATAAAACCCAGAGACACAATCTTTGTTCCATTTCGAAAAAAAGCACAAGGGAAAAAGTGACAATAAAGGCGAGCCAACACCAACGCGCATCTATCAATTCAATTCGATCCAAGCCATATCACATCAACTCATCTCTTCATCCTCCTCCGCCTCTCCAGTCTCTAACTCTTCCGGGTCGTCCATATACCGCCTTCTTTTCGCCCGCATCCGCGCTTCTTCGGTCACAAATGCTCCAAGATCGCCCTGGTATAGAGCTACAACGCCGCCGTCGATGGCACCCACAGCGCCTAGTTCCTCACTACCCATTATGCGCCCTTCGACATCAACCTCCTCGCAGAGCTCCATTAGGCTTCGTCTACTCAAGCGTCTGAACCCCATTGTTCGGACTATGCGACCCCAGTATGTCAACACGAAGCCAGCAGCTTTCTTTCGCAAGCCTTCTTCGCCTGCAACGCCGGCACGTTCCCAGATTACAGCTGCGGACTCGACGTCAAGTTCTGAGAATAGTCTGTTTAGAGCGTGTGCTCGCAGTCGCTTCAAGTCATACAAGTTGGCCATGACGAGAAGACCAGCCACGGTGGAAAGGTTGGGGCAGTAAGGTGATGTCGCCACAGAGTCCGTATATAAGTAATACAAAAACGCACGGACGGCCGTATAGGGTTCCGGCAAGTACATCCTATTCTTATGAAACTCAACCATCCGGGCGCTGTATAAGGTCGCAAAGTGCGGCCATCTCGAAAGCAGAATGAGTTTGTGAACTCTTATGGGGGGGCCCAGGACTTCTTCTGGGGGAAGGTCATCATCTCCGGAACCCCCTTCGGGCCGATTATGGCCTTCGTCGATGCCATGCATCTTGTTCGATCCGTTCATGATGCTTCTCCCCCACGCCCCAGTCATATCCCACTCATCACCCTCCGCAGCTTCATCCCTTATCGCTCGAACCACAAAATCCGAGCCAAAATCGGGCTTGTCAAAGAAATTAGCCAGATCCATTCCTAGCGTCCCTGCTTTGGGATTGTTTCCCTCCTTCTGGTCAACATTCATCCCAAATCGGCTCAAATCAATAGGCAGCACATCCGAAAGGTACTCCTCCCCTTCCCCTACTTCCTCATCGGTATCAGTAGGGCATCCGAGAAGGTAAGCCATAGTGCTATCCGGAGATATCGCCAGATAATGCCACCTCCATAACCCCCCCCCTACGATATCAATACCGTCGGCAATCTTTCTCCATGTCATGTCATCTAGGTTCAGTGCGCAGAGGCCTGTCTCAGATGGCCGAATTGTATTTGCAGAGGTCACAAAGTCAAGCAAAGTATTCCCACAAAGATGGTGAAAATGTGTGCCATGCGCCTCGGAGGGTATGTCCCGACCCCAGAGAAATGAAACAGAGGCACTGGTGGCGGGTACTGCCTGTTTTTTCGGCAGTGGTGTGTCCCGGCGCGAACTTGTGATTGGTCGTGGAGAATTCGGACCGTAGGGGCGGTGAGAGCGAAGTATTCGACTCTGACCCCCAATCGCCGCCGCAGCATCTCCCCCTAGCCCTGGCTGTCTTGTAACATACCCTGTCTGCTTAATCTCCGTCCTCGCAAATGCCGGATGATTAAGATCTAAAGATATCAACTCCCCTGTTCGATCCATTCCTTGTCCCATACCACCCAACACCCACAATTTACCATCTCTAATCCAAGCCTGATGATCAAACCTGGCAATCCACGTCCAACTCCTACTCCATGTCATTGTCTTTAGGTCTAGATAGCAAATATCATCGAGAACCTCCTGTGGATTGTACTCATTATCCTCCTCCGGATCAAAGTCAGAAGGTATGGCCGATCGGTTATGAATGCCTCCGAGGATAAAAAGTTTATCATCGTGAAGAACCACTGCATGCCGAGACCGACCACAAGGCGGGCGTCCAGAAAGAACGGGTTGTGACCACGTCGCGGTAGGGATGTCAAAGATGTATACATCCGACAAGAACATTCGATGCTCATTCTCCCCACCAAATATTATTAGCTTGTTGTCACGCCAATAGACTGTTGTGTGACCTACGACCCGAACAGAATTAGTACAGGCGGGAACCAGCAGCCCAAAAAGAGACTAATAAACGAACAGCCGGGCATCGAGAGGACGGATAAGGCACGGCACATGGCAAGAGTAACGATGACGCTACTGGTAAAAGAGGGGGGCATGAAGGAGTAGTAGTCGTGGTAGATGATGACAAGATATAGTAGGGATAATAATAGCAAAAAACAATATGGTAGAAGCATACCCATCCTAACACTGGGAATGTCGCCATAGTTATCAACAAGAGTCCACGTGTAAGTGTGTAGATCCAATCTGAGCACATGATTGTATACTAGAAGGGCCAATTGTCAATATTGGAATGTGAAAAGTAACTGCACGAGCGAAGCAAGGTATGCGGGCAATCAAGGAAACAAAGGCTTGACCACATCGGGAACTTTGAAATAAAATGAGGCCCCGCAACACAACTAAAAATACACACACCTTCATCCGTATACTGATCGAATCCGCCAAAGGCATAAATCGCATCTTCCCCGCACACAGTGACTGAAGCATTTACCAGGCAAGCAAGGCGAGCACCTAACATATTACCATGGTTAGTTCCACGATTTTGATCCTCTCACCCTATCAGCCTCAACCAGCAGCAACCTGAGAACCCAAAGGCACGAAAATGGAGTAAAAGAGTGAAATGAAATGAAATGAAAACGAATCCAACTCATCGGGGAAATTGTTCAAGAGGAGAAATGAAAAATCGCCCGAAAACTTGAACAAACCTTCAGTCCGGAAGGCCACAGGCCTATAAGCCGGCCCTTCCGTGTCTTCAATACTCCCACCATCCAATGCTCTCTTCCTCCCTGGCAGCAATCCACTCTTGTCGAGTTGCTGAACCACACCCGCTCCCGACATGTTCTGTGAAGAAGGGGTATTGAAGGAAGTATTTGACGAAAGACCACCAGAAGGGTATATGCCGTGATCGTGGTTCAGCTGTGCGTGGTGGTGGTGCTGGTCCTGGTGGGGTGCCTGAGTAGTGGGGGGCGGGAAAGCCATCAGTGTCAACGAGGGTATTCTCGTGGGAAAGGAAAAGGAAAGGAAAGGGCCAAGAGAGAAAGAAAGAAGGAAAGAAAGAAAGAGTTTATGGGTTAGGACTTAGAGAGGTGAATGAGGAAAGAGTTTGTCCGAAATAGGACCCTGTGAGGCTGATAGGGAGAGGAAAAAAGAAGAAATTGAAATATCAATAATGAGGAGCGAGAGAGCAAGAGAAAGGAAAGGGACGGGGAGAGAGAAAGACAACAGGGTGGGGGTATGAGAAAATGGAAAGCAGAGAGACAGCGGTTTG
Source organism: Tuber calosporum (assembly GCA_003316355.1). Taxonomy (NCBI): domain Eukaryota; kingdom Fungi; phylum Ascomycota; class Pezizomycetes; order Pezizales; family Tuberaceae; genus Tuber; species Tuber calosporum. The sequence goes on along the minus strand of QFET01010422.1, from coordinate 86,199 downwards.
GTGAGTGCTGAAAGGGGGAGGAAGGTAAGAAGGGGAGCAGGAAAGGGGAGAGGGATGGGATAAGGAATGACGTAAGCATAGAGGAAGTGACGAATCAAGGGGTTTGAGGCTTAAATTCGGCAAGATGAGGTTAAGGTTTTTTTCCAAAAATAGCAAAAATCAGAGGGATAGTGGAATTCAAGAACCAGGAGTAGGGGAAAGGAAAAAAGGGGGGAAATACAAGTCCCTGGCATGAATGGACCGAACACGGCAGGGATACTGGGGGCCAAGAGCCCATTGCCAAGAAGACCAGATTAACCCTGTAAATTGCAAAAGTAGTGAGTATCAAGAGAGGCGAAAAGGGAAAAATATAATCAAAAAGTGAATATTCTTCATATAACTTCAATATATAAACAAATTGAACAAATTGAACAAATGTATATCAAGAATGACATATTAAAATTAAAAATAAATATAAATACCAAGATTCGAAAATAAATAAACATTCACCATCAGATATGGCCCCCTGCAGCAGCAATAATAGCTTCAATACGCTAGGGCATGGAATCAACAAAAGGTCAATATATGAACCTCAGATATTTGGTACATTTCCTTCTGTATGGTCTGTGCCATTCCTTGACCCTGTGGTATAGGGTAGCATTTATTTAATCTATCCTTCAGGATAGAGAAAAAGAGTATCAATCGGATTTATATCAGGAGAGGCGGGGCCAGATAAATTATGGGATACCGTATTGTTCTCAAATCCGCTGGGTGTATTTTGCTCGATGAGCAGAGGCCCCATCCTTGTTGAACCATAGAGGATGCCCTTGCGCCGCGCTCTCTCACTCCCAGAAAGGTCGAAGCACTGGGATAACGACATTATTGGAGTAGCTTTTAGCCTTTATAGTACCCCAATTTCCCCTATCCCAGAGCACCATGTCACACTTATTTCCTCCAAGAATGCCTCCTCAGACCATGATATTGTCCTTCAGGCAAATATATGGATAAGGCAGTCATCTTCAAATTCTTCCGCGGGGCTCTTGGTGACCCAAACCCGATTGGTATGTCACCAGAGCTAGACATCACTTTCATCAGTCTAGATGACCTGGCACCAAACCTCTCTACTCCACCCTTCCTGTGCAATCACGAATGCATGACGAAGCTCCTTTGTCCTTGCATCAAGAAAAGATATCTTGCAAGCAACCCTCCTGGAGTAGCCTTCATTCAGGAAGGCTTTCTCGAGGGTTCTCTGGCATGCATGCACACCACAGGCTGACGCCACCTTAAGGAATGGCATTCTTCTATGTACAGCACTCTTTGTTGTAGTAGCAACATAACGACGCCAATCAGGAGTATCAATAGAAAATGGCCACCCTGGGGGTTTTTTTAATGTCGCAGGTGCTTGACAGATGTTAATGACTCTGCTAAGACTGAGCCCTTAGTTGTCTGCAATTTGTCCGTATGTTCAGCCTGAAGAATTTCACAAGGCTTAGACCGCACATCTTTGCCTATAGGATACCTATTCAAGTTTTGTGGGTCCCATCGTTGTCTATTGCTAGGTGAGTGATTGGTTATAATTCTACAATATGGGATATAATGTTTACTTACAGGAAATTTAGGACATTTTTTTTTTTTTTT
>QFET01010422.1:50075-84571 GCA_003316355.1 Tuber calosporum | reverse complement strand
TTTTTTTAGCTTATGCTATTTTCACAATATTGGCGATTGCTGATACCTTTTAAAAATTTGCAGTGACCTAGAAAAACATTTACTTTTTGATTAATCCCCCCTCCCCTTTTCTTTATTTTGATGCTAACTTCTTTGGAAATTTACTAGGATAATCTCATATCGCGGTTAATGCAAATTCATCCCCCAGCCCCCAGCTCCCCCCTTGTGTTCGGTCCATTCATGTCAGGGACCTGTAATCACAACAGAATAGAGCAGCCGAGTGCCATCCACGGTAGCTCCCGTGTCATGCTACAAGCTACTTGTAAAGGCTCTGAGAGGGAAAAGTCTAACAAAACCGGACAAATTAACGTCAATTTCGGAAAAGGTGCGGTAGCTCGAAAAGCAGAAAGCTATCGTATAATGTTGAATAATTGGCCCTCGCACTAGTATGTTGACTTGAGGAGAGGCATGCAGGAAGTTCCTGTTTGAAAAGGAAATTAGTGTCTCAATACCAATTGTAGGAGTTCAGTCTGATTAGTCCCAAGCTCATTTGATATTTGGAATGGAGAGGTAAAGGGGGAAAAATTGACAATATTTTATATCACCTACAGTCGCACCCCCCTATAATGGACCCCATTATTGGGGAAAAACAGCTGTAATAAACAAATCTCTTGGGTGATCAATTCACCCATACAAAATTCCCCGCTATACGAGAATATTCTGAATAACGAATTATAACAGAATTTTTAAAATTTCATCCCCTGTTTCCATAGAAATTTGATCTGCTATAACAAATTATGAATGATTAAAAAAGTAGATTTGCATATGATTGGCTAAACTCATGATCATATTGTGAAGAATATAGGTTTAAGTCTTGAGAGTCGTGAGGATCGGGATAAAGATAATCAAAATTCCCCTCCTCCTTGTCATCTGTTTCACTTCCTTCCTCACTACCATATTCTCCTTTGTTCCTTCCTTTGCCTTTCTCAAGTGCTTCCGAATTCCCACTTCTACCAGGACCCATTCTTCTACGAGAGACTTCCTGTTTTCCTACTACCATTTCTTTCGCTGTCAGTGCGGTAAACTCTCTTGCTTGGTGGCAGGAAAAATGGTGATCAAGAGATCTTATATGGTGTGAGCTCTGATTGGAAGTAGTTTGATCGATAGATATCGCTGGGGACTGGCCATCCTCCCTCCTTGGGCATTCTGACAACTCTGTAAATCTAGCTAATTTCATATCTGGATGGTGTGAGCGAAGAAGGCACAACTCATACTTTTGAATTTGAGTTAATCCTTTCTGCCTTACAGTCGTTTGTGGCATTTTTGGAAAAAAGAAGATTGGCCGTATGGTGTTTCTCCTGGAGTACTTTCTTCCTACCACGCCCTTTGTAGATAATTCTTCATATTTACTTACTCATCCTTATTGGTTTTTTTTCTCTAAATCGCAATAATGGATATCTGCTATACTGGATAAAAATGGGCTGATACTTGGCGTTCCTTATAGACGGGTGCGACTGTACACGATCATAATCAATTCCAAAATGCCTCCAAAAGACGCTGGAAGAATAAAGGTTCTACCAACTTTACCTCCCCTGCCAGCCAAGAGATTCTATGCTGGTATTGAGAAAAAGCCACGCCAAAATGAAAGCTGCTCTTACAAGAAGTACTAGTGGCACTAAAGCAAGTTGTGAATCCAAACCGATCCTATAGTATTAGTCACAAACTCTGAATTCTTTCCTTCAGGGATACAACATGTATATCTACTAGGCCAAGTAAACTACATAATCCTACATGTGTTGAGGTTGTTAGTTGGTTTCAAACCCGGGGATCAAACCTAAATAGTTGGTGAAAAGAGAAGGCAAAAGGAAAAGATCAGAAGTTGGAAAATGAGCACCAAAGAGAAAAAGGCAGAGGTGGGAGGAGGAAGGGGAAATAAATGGAGAGACACTTATATGATAGGTTTAGAATGTGTTAGGCCACTAGGGCATTTGTGTGGAGAGGATGGTTTCGAAGATTTAGCAAAAGTTTTTCAATGAAATATATCACAAGAAACCACTAACCAATTTCTACCTTCCCAATAACTGGTTTAGGGACTTCCTTAACTGTCATCAATTTCCCACCTGCATGGTTACAAATAAATAAAGTCAGCTTCGCATTGGTTTCGGGATGGCAAGAATAAATTGGAAGTGATTTAAGTGAAGAAAGTACAAATATGCGTTAATCATGAGTAACATCTATGCAGAAATCAATAGCTGCTATTGACCTGCCTCGGATAGGAGTATGTTTCCATAGCACTTACTCATCGTCGTTACTTTAAAAGGGTCCTTGAACTCATTCTTGAGATAGCTGCTGTGTAACCTACTCTGATGTATCCCATGAAACCTAAATGCACTTTGAAGATAATATTAGGATAGGTGGAGAAGAGCGGAGGCATAGGTCTTTAATAGACAAGGTAAAAGGAATGGAACTAATAGTGTGACCGTTCAACTTGTAGTATTAAAAAACATAATCCGGTCAGGCTTGGGAGTCCGAATCTTCAATGCATTGCAGGCTCTTTCAATACAAAAGATTATAGCTTTTAATGATTAACAAAAGCACCAACATCATATCCAACAAACATGCTAATAGAGGCAGCCTAACAAGGCTACCATATTCTGAAAACAAATGGTCAAAGTGACGGGATAGAGCTATCAAAACAAGTAATAGAATCCAATCAAAAAGAAACAAGAAATCTCTATTACTATAAAAATCCAGAAGGTATAGCAGCAGGATAGGGATACGCAAATGGGTTCAAGCAAGCTGTAAGGTATTATAAGCAAAACAAGGACAAAATAACAAGTTAGGAAGTCATAGCTAACTAGGAAGGAACAACTGAATACTAGCCCTTATCAGCTATATACTCAAATAAGTAATAACTAACATCAAATGTGAAGTAATTGTAGAAACATAGTTGGCTTCCGTTACCTAGTTCTACCTTAGGCTTTTCAGATGTGGAGATAATTTCCATATCGCATGTGTATTGAACTTTTTCTAACATGGACAAGGCTTTTTATACCACAACAAGAACGGTAAAGCCTCCCATTACTTCGGCCTACAATGTAACCATGCACATATAACCTAGATGTTTCATGAAAACAAGGTAGAGAGTATATATTTTGTGGTAATTTCAGCAAAAGGAGCAACTGTGATCTATATTATTCTTCCCAAAGCATATTTAATGAGTTCATCAAGATCTACACATAGTTATAGTTTTCTTCCAAAGTAGTCCTCGCAATTTAATAAATATACTCACATATCCTGCCTGGATTGGTTCTCAAAAGTGAAAGCTGGATGCGCCTGCCAGAAGTTGATCTAAGCTAATTTGTGCCCTAGTCAAGCCAACTGGTGATATGCCGTTGATTCAAATTTTCGATCCATCCAAGGTGGCTATTGTAGCTCACACATTCCTCTGGAGGATCCACTGCTATCTTCAGAAGCCAGGTAGACTTTATCATAGTCTGCCACATTCACTGCAGGAGGAGGTAAGGGTACCTTGCAGCCATATGTATTTCCTCCAACATGGTCAACACCGCTGACTTTGTAACATGCAAGGAGGAAACAGAAATTCCTGCCTTGCATGCGTTGTGCCCCGCTTTTCCAGTCCTGCAATTTCTATTGGGTCAGGTGTGGTGGGTATCAAGACTGGCCGTAAGGTCCTCCTGTACATAGGTTTTCATTATGTTTGTAGTTGTACAAGGATAGATCAGTCCAAAGTGTTCTCTCTTCTGAATATACGGAAAGACGTTGGTACATGCCCTTGGGTGGAATTCAGTCGTGAAGGAAGAAGGTTTCTAGGAGAATGGAAATGGTATACTCTAGATCAGGCCTGGAACAAGTTGTCATGTACATCAGTGATACTATTATCGATAAGTATATGGAGATGTCCAGCTTTCGTGCATCCACTGTCACATGGGCTAGTTCAACAGTATTAGGAAAGGGGGAACAGAGTGGCCATGAGTTTTCCATACAATATCATTCCAGGACTGACTTGAGGTACTGTTACTGGCAAGGTAGTATCATGTCTGTTGTATAGGTAAGGGGTAAGGCAGGTAGGAATATAGTTTCTCTGGAGTCTGATATCCCAAATACATTTTTCAGGTCTTCTATGAGTGAAGTAGGCTAAGGGATAATGGCCGAGTCTATAGGGATATTGTCAATGTAAATCATTCAGTATAGGTCGTATTTACCATGAACTATCATGGATGTCTCTAGGGTGGATCTTGCAAAATCATTAGATGTTAAGTATTTAGCCAGGAGAGCTTACCTTTCATTCACAGATTGCCTAAGTCCACAGAAACTTTGGCTATGTAGTGATACTCTGTCACCATTACTAAACCCTAATTGCGGTAGTATGTAGACTTGTGCTTTCAACTCACCATGAATGAATGCAGATTTGACCTCGAATTATGATGGTAGCTCTTTTCCTTACTGCATATGGCTGGCAGGAAGTGGAGTGAATTATATCAGAAACCTGGAGCGACAATATCCTGCAAGTTAAAACCCAGTACATGAGAGAATCCTTTGGCAACACTCCAGTAACAATACCACACTAAAGGACCATTAGCATTTCGTTTGTTATTAAATACCTGTTACAAACCTATCCCTAGTCTGCCGGACAAGGCACACTATCTTCTTTAACTGCAACAGGTAACGATACGTACCTTCCTTCTTGCCACTCGGGCTGTCTCGTAGCCTTATGTCGTCTTGGGAACGCTGAGTCCTCTCACTCCTAGCCCGTACGACTGCTCCTTAGCGATAGGTCTCTCGAATCACCTTTTGGTCGGTGATATAAGTGGATAGTCGTGATAAGAATAAAGTATTGATTGAACTAATAGTAAAAGTATAACATAGGAAGTAACTTAGGTGGTTGCGTGAAGAGCTAGCTATCTGTGTCCGTGACCCTCCTTATATAGGTGCTCTTCCCACAACCCTAACCCTGGTGACTTTACTATGAGTCACCTCTTTACTATGACTGCCGTGTGAGTCAGAGTATAACTAACGTCCTATGACTCACAATCCGAGTCATAGTATACAATCCCCATAATATCCAATTCCCATAAAAGGTCATGTGCGCCAATCGCGTCACATGCGTGAAACCCCAGACTCATACTTGTAGTCAGGTGCGAAAGTCATCACATCATATGACCTCACAATCGTGAGTCATGAAAGCATAAACATAAATCAAATCAAACATCATAATCATAAATGATCTCACAAATCTTGAGTCATGTGAAATATTCCATATTGCTAAGTCACGATTTGTGACACTAGCTCCTCTCTCCCCTCAGCTTGAGTCCCATCAAGCTATTCACCAAGTTTCATTACTTGGGTCCCAAATCTTCCTTCATCGTGACAGAACTTCCGTAAAATTTGTTCCGTTGTGCGTAACTGCTTTCTGACTATTTCCAATGTCAGGTCTGCCACCCCAATAGTTCGTTTTTGCTGCGCAATAGTGGCTTGTTGCGCTTCAAGGGTCTCCTCCTGGAGTCTGATCGTTCTTAGAGCCTCATCCAGTTGGATATCTAAACCCGAAATTATTCTTTGGAGGCATTCGATATCTGCCTGCGTGTGTTGGCTTACGGTATCGTTGTTTCGGGTTTCCTTGCCCCTCTCCAACTGTCCCCTCATGGCTTCCGTGCGCTGAGCATCCTTCCTGCTCAGTTCTTCTCTTTTACCCCACGCCTTGGGGTAGTATCCTGCCCGGATCTTCGCATCCCGTTAGTTACAACAATTATTTCTGTAGCACTCCTCCCATCTCCTTTCTGCATGTGGTTGTTTTGGCCAGTAACTGGCTCCTTCCTTGTCTTCTCTATAGACGTTGCAATGCTCGTCATAGCATGCCGTCCAGCTCATCGCGTTGTGTTCTGATGCCCTTTGCCAGTCCTCTACCGTTGCATATCCAGGGCTAGTTGGAGTGATTTCTCGCATTGGGTCTCCCCAACCGTCGGTCGTAGCTTCTTGTTTGATTTCTTCCCAGCCTTGGTTTATCTGTGTATTTTTAGTGGAACTGTTTCATTGCATTTTGCGCGTGTTCGAAGTTTTGCACTGGGTACCAAACTTTATTGTGATCAGGAGAATATCCTGTCCACTTCGCTCGATATTGGAGTCTTCCGTAGTGTAGACGTGAATCGACAATTTCTTCAAGTTCGTATTCTGTTTCGCCTTCGATTTCGATTGGTGGTGGTGGTGACTGGATCTGTGATGGGAATCTTTGGTCTTGGTAGGGTTCGAGATGTGAGATGTGGATGGTGTTGTGTATTCTCATCGATGGCGGAAAGTCCAGCTTATATGCACTATTCCCCACTCTTGCCAAGATCTTAAAGGGCCCCATCTTTCTGTAATCGAGTTTCTTGCCTGGTCTTGTGGTCCTTACATTCCTTGGTAGGAACCATACCATATCTCCTGATTTCAAATTCGGATCGGGTTTTCTATGTTGATCGTAATTTTCTTTCTGTCGAAGTTATGCGGCCACCATTTCCTCGCGTATGGTATCGTTCCATAGATTCATTTCCTTCGCCGTAATCTTCCGATCCGGTATAAGATGACCACTTGTGTCATGTTTCGGGTGTTGTCCGTAGTTTGCAAAGAAGGGTGTTGTCTTAATTGTTTCCTGTTGTCCATTATTGTACGCGAACTCCGCAAAAGGTAATAGTTCGTTCCAATTATCTTGTTGATAATTGACGTATGCTCACAGGTATTGTTCAAGGATGGCATTGGTTCTTTCAGTTTGTCCATCCGTTTGTGGATGGTAAGCTGTGCTCAGTTTTCTTTCGATTCCTAACCTCGGGCAGTTTCCTTCCATAGGTCGGAGGTGAACAGTGTCAGCCTATTGGTGAGGATATCTTGCGGTAGTCCGTGTAACCGAAAGATTTCCTTTGCAAAGGTTTGCGCAAATTGTTTTGTTGTCATATCTTTCCTGCATGCATTAAAATGACTCATTTTTGTTAGTCTGTCGATAACTACCAAGATAGGGTCATCGCCGTCCGATTTAGGTAAATCCGTCATAAATTCCATTGAAATCGACTTCGATGTCTTATCGGGTGCTTCGATTGATCGTAGTTGACCATACGGAGCATGTTGGGATGATTTCGTTCTTTGACAAACGTCGCAGGTCTTGACATATTTCTTGATCGTTTCCCGCATTCCGGGCCAGTAGTAACTGCGACTGATGAGTTCAGTGGTCTTGGCTGTCCCTCCATGTCCGGCTTGTAAAATGTCGTGATTTTTTCTGATAAGTTATGTCCTTATCTTCTCCTCTTCTCGTACCCAAATCTTGTTCTGGTACCATAGGCAGTCATCCTTCCATTGGCATAGCCCCAGGGCTACATCCTTCATTTCCTTTATTCCTTGTTCGAGTGCTTTCCTTATCTCTTGTATGTGCGGGTCCCCCCCACTCTGTTCCTTAAGATTTCTCATCTCTTCTCCGGGAAAGGTAATCATCCATTTCCTGTATCCTTATCTTCTCAAAGTATTTTTCTTGTGGTAATAGGATCCTTTGTTTCTGTTTGATCCTATCGTCATCTTCTTCTGGTGCATCTTGACTTCTCCTAGTCAATACGTCTGGCTTGCCGCTCTCCTTTCCTGGCCGATATTCGATCCGTATATTGTATTGGCTTAACTTTTCACTCCAGCGGATCTGTAGTTCATTGAGATCTTTTGTTGTCGTGAAAGGGACCAGATTTTTATGGTTTGTGAGGATCCTTGTCTTATGATGGCTTCCCAACACATATCTTCTCCATTCCTTGAGTGCTTGTACTATGGCCAATAGTTCTTTATCGTGAATATCGTAATGGGATTCCGCATTCGTCATTGTCTTTGATCGGAATGCCACCGGCCGCCATTTCTCGTCTTCGCACTGTTGTGATAGAATACCCGAACAGACATACTTTGATGCAACTGTTTCGATCATGATCGGTTTTTCCGGATTGTAATGGGTGAGTAGAGGAGCTGAAGTTATTTTGTGTCTCATCGTATCGAACCCCTCGCTTTCGGCTGTACCCCACTTCCATTTTGCATTTTTCTTTGTCAGCTTGTATAGAGGTTTGGCTGTCATACTAAACCCCTCAATGAATCTTCGGTAAAAGTTGCCGAATCCCATAAATCTTTGGATATCGGTTTTGTTCTTCAGAATCGCCCATTCCCATATGGCTGCCATCTTGACCGGATCCATATGGACTCCTTCTTGGGAAATAATAAATCCTAAGTATTCCACATCTGTCTTGTGGAATTCACACTTAGTTGGCTTGATTCTCATTCCGGATTTTCCAAACGCTTCCAGGATCTTTCCCACGTCTTTCTGGTGCTGCTCCATTGTTTCTGAGTACACCAGTACGTCATCCAAATATACTATGCAGCATATGTCCAAGAATCGGTGTAACGTTTGATTGATCCATCTCTGGAATGTTACCCGTGCATTGGTCAAGCTGAATGGCATTACCAAGTATTCGTAAGTTCCGTATCGTGTCGCGAATGTAGTTTCCCATTCGTCTCCTTTCTTGATCCGTACATTGTGGTATGCATCTTTAATATCCAGTTTCGTAAAGTATCGGGAGCTATTTAGCCTATCTAAGGCTTCGCTGATGAGTGGGAGTGTGTACCGATCTTTTTTTCGTGACTTCATTAAGTCCTCAGTAATCCACACATAGTCGTAATTTTCCCTCCATCTTTTTGACGAAAAGGATGGGTGCTCCTGTTTCCGCTAAGGAGTCTCGTATCCATCTCCTTTCCAGATTCTGTTTCAAATAGCTTCTCAATTCTTCCAGTTCCGCCGCTCCTAGTGGATATAACCTCTTTGCTGGAATTGTCTTTCCTTTTTCAAGGTTAATCTCATGGTCCACTCCTTCTCTCTAAGGCCGTAATGTGGTCTTTTCTTTCTCTTCAAAGAGATCCAGGTATTTGTGATATACCTCTGGTATCATCTGTTCCAAGGCTTCTTTCCCTTGGTACTTTTTGACCTATATAGCCAGCTTGGTACTGACATTCATTGCCTTCAAATCCCATTGGCCGTCCTCCTGGTTCCACTTGAGAATGCCTGTGATTTCTCCTCTTCTGTAGAACTTCCCAAAGGCTTGGGCCTTGATCTCGCAGATCTCTATTCGTTTCTGGTCCGTTTTTGTTTCTTCCGGGGCGCCATCTGATTTGTTTCTCTCCCGGTCTCTTTGGTGGTCCGTACTTACGAATCCTTTGTCTTCTCGTTCAGTCTTTGCAAGTTCTTCAACTTCCTTGCATTCCCCGTCCAGGTTTCTTTCGCATATTACTTGCGCTATCCTGTCACCGGAGTTGACTGTGTAGTCTTCGTCCTCGAGGTTCACCATTACTACCTTCAGTTCACCTGTATAATCCGCATCTATTACACCCGCGTTCGTTGTAAGCCAATTCTTGACTGCTAACCCGCTTCGTGGTGCAATGCGCCCATAAGTGCCTTGTGGTAATCCGATGTCTATTCCGGTTCTGATGACTTCTTGCCCTTTGGCTCGTATCATTGCTCTTTCGCTAGCGTACAGGTCGTTTCCTGCTGCCCTCAGTGAGCCTCTTGTAGGCATCGTTGCCTCTTTAGTCAACTTTTTGACTAGGATCTGTTTATCCGTTTTTGCCTGAACCGTTGAGAAATTCATATCTAAGTTCTCCTCCAGGGCTTCCGCTTCTGGGACTGGGAAGACCCTCGCTGACTCTTTCAAACACCAGGTCGTGCATCCCCCACTATCAAACGTGATGGTCCCCTTTCCCCAATCAATTGCAGGGCTATGTTCTCTTAACTATGGCATTCCAAGAAGTGCTTCGTGGTTTTATAAATTTGCCTCTTGGAAGGTAAATATTTCCCTATGGCTAACGATGTCCATAGGTATGTCGTCGTATGAGTAACTGGACAAAGCGCGCTGAGTTTGCCGCCCGCTAGGTAAATCTCTCTTTGTTGTTTGGCTTTCGCCATCGGCATGCCGTACTTTTCGCATACCTCCTTATCAATAAAGTCCTCAGTCGCTCCTGAGTCAATCATTGCATTGATGCTGATAATCTTGTCTCTGCCATGTAGTCGCATTTTTACCATGACATGGTCATTTTCGTGTTCCAGTGATTCCGTATTGTTTACTGCCACGTAGAAGTTTCGTATCTCGATGGGTTTCTTTTTCCCCTAGTCCCTCCGATCATCGCTTACTGGGACCAGTCGTCTTTTTCCTCTTCGTTCTTTTCGCTTTCTAGATCCATTTCGCAGATTGCTGTTCTTTGTTTCCATCGTGGGTTTTGAACCCGACAGCCTGTCCTCGCCGGGTATTCTTTCTCGTCTCTTGGGTTGGTGCAGTTTCTCATCATTGGTCCTGGTTTCGCACATGCCATACACAGATTGTTGTTTCTTCTTCTCCAATATTCGGTCTTTGATATGTTAAGAGTTTGTCTTCGCAGGGTCACGTCTAGGTCCATTGGATCTCCCCGAGACTCCTGTAGCTGTTCGGTCTTAAAGGTGCCGTCGTAGTTTCTGACATTGTTGTATGTTTTGGTCTTAGACCTTACTTGAACATGTTTGATAACGTCTAAGCGGTTTTCCTGATTAATAGCCCATACCGCCATTTCCTCAGTCGTCGTGAAGTCTGGAGTCCTCATGGCCCATGTGTTCTGAATTTCTTCGTGTAAGCCTCTTAAGAAGGCCCTTCCCAAGGTTCCTTCGTCGTATTCTGCCTCTGTTGCCAATAGTAGTAACTCGTTCCAGAAATCAGTTACATTTCCGTTGCCTTCCTTGATTTTCTCGATTTTATTTCTTGCCGTTTCCCTGGCATCCACACCATCGAATTGAATGCGTACAGTGGCTTGAAATTCTGCCCAGTTATTCCATGTAGCTGGGGTCTTTCCTTCCACATAGGGAGTAATCCATTTGCCTGCTGATTCCCTCAGTAGGGATTTGGCGAAGTCCACTTTTAATCCATCTTCATTTTCTCCCCATCCTAGTGCTGTGTAGTACATTGCGAGTTGGACTAGCCATGCTCGCAGTTTTGTACGGTCTCCTGTAAATTTATCCGGGGTTTTGATTTTTGGCCTCCGCACAGTCTGTTCCTGTCGATTATCCTGTACCGTTCTGATCAACTCCTGTAGTTGTTCTCTCGTGAGAGCTATCGTGTCCGCTGGTCCTGCTACCCCCGACTTTCTGTGTATTGGGGATGCTCCTGAGCTGACTGACCCTGATCTTCATCTTGCTTCAGGGGTGACCGGGCTTGGAGGTCTTGGGGATCCTTCTTGCGATACCTGGCTTAAGGCTTGTCCAAGTTCCGCTTGTAGTCCTTGGAAAGTCTGTGGGTCGTTGAAGTCTGGTACTTGTGTATCTGTAGGTGAATCCGTTTTGTATTCGGTAAGTGTCGCAAAAGACGCAACCAAATGTTACAAACCTATGCCTAGTCTGCCGGACAAGGCACACTATCTTCTTTAACTGCAACAGGTAACGATACGTACCTTCCTTCTTGCCACTCGGCCTGTCTCGTAGCCTTATGTCGTCTTGGGAACGCTGAGTCCTCTCACTCCTAGCCCGTACAACTGCTCCTTAGCGATACGTCTCTCGAATCACCTTTCCATCGGTGAAATACACGGATAGTCGTGATAAGAATAAAGTATTGATTGAACTAATAGTAAAAGTATAACAAAGGAAGTAACTTAGGTGGTTGCGTGAAGAGCTAGCTATCTGTGTCCTTGACCCTCCTTATATAGGTGCTCTTCCAACAACCCTAACCGTGGTGAATTTACTATGGATCACCTCTTTACTACGACTGCCGTGTGAGTTATAGTATAACAAACGTCCTATGACTCACAAGCCGAGTCATAGTATACAATCCCCATAATATCCAATTCCCATAAAAGGTCCTGTGCGCCAATCGCCTTACATGCGTGAAACCCCAGACTCATACTTGTAGTCAGGTGCGAAAGTCATAACATCATATGACCTCACAATCGTGAGTCATGAAAGCATAAACATAAATCAAATCAAACATCATAATCATAAATGATCTCACAAATCGTGAGTCATGTGAAATATTCCATATTGCTAAGTCACGATTTGTGAGAATACCCATTTGCTTGGAATAATCATACTCCTATCTACGTATTTACTTCATTCAAAGTACCATGTTTCACACTTGAATGTATATTCTTGTACATTGCATGCGTCCATTGTTTCTTCAAGGTACTAGAGATTGCCTGGCTGTAGGCTTTGTGATTCACGTTAGATATTAAGCTGACATTACAGCCAAACTATTGTAGTGAGAGAATTGTTCTTCCTTATATAGTCAATATCTACTGATGTTTTACCAGTTTCTCTACTAGAACAAGGGATTCCAGTGACTCTTATGGAGTTTCAGGATGGTGATAATCTTCTAGATGTTCCGTTGGTAGAGGAGGACGGAATTCGATTATTGGTTTATCTATTGCTTCCTATGGGCTGAGTTTTATTGAATGCATGTATTCTATAATAGCAATATTGGTAGAGTATTGCAAAGGTCTCTAATGAGGGATTGAGTTCCTTAAATTCAAGCCTTATTATTGACTTGGTTGTCAGGTGGAGCTAACGCGTTTCTCAAATATTAGCAATTATGCTAAGTTTATACAGTCTATCTTGCTGGAAGATGTATATCCAACATCGTATTCTCCTATGGTGCTGGGTTCTGACTTTTTTCCTGGGTTTCTTGTCTGTACTAGTATATCAAGGAATTATTTGGTCCCATTAGAGCGTATGTAGGTTTCTAACAGCTATGTGTTGTAGAGAGATTTATAGGGTGTTAGTTTTCCTAAGGATCAGTTAGGAAGGATGATCCATAGCTATACTGGTATTGGCACTGCTGTGGCCAATAAACATGCCTTAACTGCTGATAACAATGAGCACATTGATATGACAAAAGTTCTATTATACAGTTCTGTAAAGCTATTAGATTTATTGGAATAAGGAGATATTTTGTCATCCACGATACCTACTTTTTCAAATATGCTTGAGATACCAATGTGAACCATATACTAAACTGTTATCGGTACTGAAAGATTAAAGGATAGGGTTGTCCTCGTTGTATTTTTCTTCCATGAATATATAGAATCTTTTAATGGTATCGCATATAGCCTAAAAAGGATAAACCTTCCTGTACCCTGTACAATCATCAATGAATTTTATATACTATCAGGAGTTTCTGAACTATAGGGTAAACAATTTTCCTCTGAGATCTACAAGGATTAACTCATGTAGGTTTTCTCTGGTATTGTCTGTTGATTTGAGATTAAGTATTGGGGATATGGAGGTAATAAAGATTTCACTCTTCCAGTCTTTGGGAACTTCAGGGATTGTTAACTTGTGTAAGTTGTAGGTACATTTGATGTAGGATGGTAAGTGAAGCCCTAGGGCTTCATGTCACTGTAGGTAGCTTATCCTATTCGGCATTTCATTCTCTTCATGCACAACATAGTGATTACTCTCTTGCTTTTCCCTTCTCACTGCACTTTCATTCTTGCTCTATACAAACACCACATTGCCTTTAAAACACTAGAAAAATCCTTTCCACTAAGAAATAATTTGTCACAATTATGACTAAACACCAGCTATTTAAATTGATTAATAGTTATAAGTCATAAGGGTTGAGAAATATCGCATAGTCACTTATTGGTACTCATAGAGTTTCACATAATTCATACTTGCTCAAAATATTTATGTTGAGATTGGTTGACCATATGGATGACTCACAGTTGGGAGTCATATAAGGTGATGAGTTTGGGATATGACTCAACTTATGAATCCTAGGTTTCGTGTATCTGACTACTTCAGGGCACATTACTTGATTTGTGAGTTACAATTGGTTGCGAAAGATGTAAAGTTGACTACAAGCAGTCAGCTTATTGATTTCATAGTATGACTCACTATCAGTCATACTTGTCATATGACCCACATGCATGAGTCACAAGAGTGAGAGATAAGGAGAGAGTGCCTATATATGGACATCTTGGCTGCCTGTAGTTAAGGATCTTAACTAAACAAACTAGATTCTTTCCTATACAATAACTTTAACTCTTTATTTTCCTGTCCCAATATTGGCGTTGTGCAATATGTGCTATAGGGTTTGTGTAATACCTCCCTGGGTGTATCAGGCACCAAGTGGAATGCGTCTAAGAAAGCCATAATAATAATAACTCAGCTCCTAAAGTCTGAAGAGTTAAACTGAGTGTAACTCAGAGAGATCTTGCAAAGTTGTTTAACCACAGTCATTTATGATATTGCCAGCCACACTAAGTCTTATACTTATTTGCCGTGGTTTTGTGCAAACTGAACTAAAGTAACTGCGTAACCAAGTATATAGAAAAGTGCATCTGTCGATGTCTCCCCTGTCATAGCTCTAGAGGTGCAGTCTTAAATCTCTTATCTTGCTTTTCCAAAGCTTGCCATATCCTTCCTTTTGATTTGCAATCAATCAAATATAACCTAGCTGCACTTGTAAAGTCCTCCAATAAAGCAAATGCCTGATGTACCTAAACAGTAGTACAAACAAAATATCTATCATCCCGATACATAAACCAGAAGATAAAATATAATGGCTATTATCCTGATTCATAAAATCAAACTTCAAACATATTGGGTATCAGCCTGATACATGAAACCCAACATAAAAAACACCCAGTATCAAGCTATACTTGAAACCAATTATAAAACTAATTAACCACTTTCTAGTCCTGCTAGTTTCCATTGGCCTGATCAACTGTAAGAATTGTAACCAATTCCAGTTACACCTTAGAAATAAAATAACTGTTTCCCAAATCAAAACCAAAACATTATTTCCTAAAACATCAAAACCCAAATCAAAACCAACTCTTAATAACCTTGCCCTCATCTGAGACTACACAGCCACTCAAGTCACTCTCTAAATATGGCTTCCAAAATCTATTGTCCACCTTTCCTTCAACAGCAAACTCTCTATAGACTAGTGTCTTTGGCATGAATTTGATGTCAATCTATCCCCTCAGAAGGGGAAACCTGTCGCCCGAACACTTGTCTGTTCACTATTCCTGCTCTAGGCTAATAGCCTTGTCCAATTCCCCAACTGGCTCCATGCTATTCTCAGAATTCAGATAACCTTTCCAATTAACCTAGATATGGTCTCGTCCATAGTGTTGACAGCGATCTAACACTTGTTCAACTTCTCATTCTGGTATTTCTTAAACCTGGAAAGGTGCTAGTTTTGCATAGGATCCTTCAGGGCACAGTTTATCATCTTAGTCTATGAATCTCTTAACCGTAGAGGGATATAATGTTGCTTGCTTTTGATATTAGATTCTATCGTCGATCATGACCATGTAGATCTCTTAGTTGTTCCAAATGTGAACTCCGCTGACTCGATCGTTACTGCAATGTAGAAAATACTACAGACATATGAAAAGGTTTCCATTGAATGCAGAGCCAGGTGAGGTATCCATGAGAGTTGATTCGTAGAAGTTCTGGTTCTTATTCTCTCTAAGCGAGGTGGGTGGTAACCTCCATATTTATAGAAAAGTCCATCCTCTATGCAAGTGAGCTAGATATATGGAAAAAGAGTAAGAAACCTAAGTGCGACCTGTGTTTGACCTTGGTATCCTACCAAGAAAATCCCAAATAATATGCGTAATTATGAGATGGTTGGAGCGAAATATTATGAAATAATATGATCTATATGACCAACAATGTATAAAAGATGCATAAAACTATCCTAAGTTCCAGAACACCAGAAAAGAAAACACATATGAAAATCTTTTAACATAACCAGTTCACTACCTTGAAATATAAAGAAATTTATTTCGTAGCTGTAGTAATGTAAGCGGTCTACAGGTAAACCGAAACCCAAACCAAGTATGAGAATATTCTATAATATCAATGATACACCCAAAGGAAATTAAATAAAAAATTTCAAAATTAGTAAGAATTATAATTGAAAACCTCAAAGGGTCCTCCCCCTCTAGGTATTAGCTTTTTAGTTCTACGAGATTCTGTAGCGAATAGATCCTACCAGACAAATAATCGTTTGCCCTCCCCAATAGTTTTGTATGTGTTAGTTCTCCTTCCCGCCATCCTAGTAGTCAAACCTCTTGCTATATGGAACGATTAGTAGGGCTCATTTAGCAATTTCTGGTGTCGTTTCAGACAGTTATCTGAGGCAGGAACCATGTTTTTCCTCCTCGAATAGTTGATAGCATAGGTAAATTACATCGATACACTGTTTTCTATAGTGACATGTTCAAGACATAGGAATAAAAAACATACTCATGAGTTGCTACCTCAGGAAGTGCAAGTAACCCGTTATCCTGGCTATGGTTAACCACATTTTTCAAGACAGTCTTGAGTTCTCTGCACTTTCTCTCAAACGGACCATCACTCGCGTGGTGTCCTGGTCCTGCCTTGTTGTGTTAGATACAAAAAGAATTCCTGCTTTTAGCTCAAAATAAGGAGGTATAGCTTGAGAGAGCATCACAGATAATCGAAGAAGTTACTCTATGTGGTATAAATAAATGGCGCTGGAGGAGAGTGATGCTTTCCATCGCATGACAGTTTGACTGTGTAGGAATATACTAAGTGAATCTAACAGCCATATCACTGACTACCCGTATATTATTGTTATTGTTTTTTCCAGACTTGTTGTATAGTTTTGGAGAGTCGATAGTATAGGAGGCAAATATCTTTGGAGCTACTGGCATATTCGGTGCTTCTCATGTTAATAGATAGTTGTGTTCCTTATTCCTTTAGCATAGAGGGTATTGGCGAACATCCTCTCAAAAATCTTGCCTTATTCCAGTCTAGAATATGTATTCTGTAGCAGAGCGTAAGTATCAGTCTGGGCTGTGGTGTCCTCTGCTGTGAATCTCATCAATGATAATCACCCAGAGTGTCATTCCTGTTCAAACAGTAAACTCGGATGGTACAATCTTTACTGCTATATCAATAATACTACCCTAGTACAAGGTGATCGCTTTCTACACAGGGCCGAAGAGAAGTGTAAGGTTTGAAGAGCAGATTTCTAGGAGTTCTGGGTCTTAATGCTCGTAAGCGAGGTGGGTGGTTACTGCCCTTTTTAGACAAGAGTGCATGCGCTACAAAAGTAAGAAGCATAAAGGGAAACATAGTAAGAAACTTAAGTGCGAACAATGTTTAACTCAGAAATCCTGCAAAGGAATTCCCAAAATACTATGCGTAAATTCAAGATTGAGTAAGCAAATTATTGATTAGAAAATATAATCTATATGATTAAGAATGATGTAGAAGAAATGTATAAATAACAGTAAAATCCTATATACCAGATAACAAAACACATAATAGAATTAACTATTATAATATGTACAATACTATGAAATATAAAGAATAATATGTCCAGATTGTAGTAATCTAAGCAGTGTACAGGATAACAGAAACACAGCCAAGTGAGAGAATAACTCATATAATCAATGATACACTCAAAGGAAATAAATAGAAAATTTCAACACTTCCCCACATTATGTACAGCTCATTAGTCCAGTTATTCATTCATCTGTCAGTTTCATTAGGATTTTGCTACACATGTGGGCAAAGTTAGTTGTCAAGTCAAATTTAAAGAATGTAAATAAACCTGGTTTTATTGCTTCACAGGTCTTAAAGTAGTGAACAGCAATGTGTTTGGTGCGAATATTTAGCGGAGGATTGACTATGAGAAGGTTTGCACCATTGTTGTCTGCATGCATAGAGATAGGGATATTTAAGAAAAGATATAAGAGATAGTTATATAGCCATTCAATTTCCCGTGTGCTATAGGACATAGCAGGAAATTCTGTGTGGGTAGTCGAGACTGGGACAGGATTATTTCTCAAGTACTAGAAGAGACAGTAGTTGTTAAACAGGGCAACATAACCTGAGAAAGATTTCCTTGTGTCGATACAGCCACCACAGTCGGCATCAACATCGATGTCAAAAGCATTAGTTACTTTGTTTGGGTAATAGAGGGCAAGGTCTTTGGTGGATTTAACTTATCTGTGGCCGTGTTTGGTGGCGTTTATATATTTTTCAGTTGGGCAGGAAGAAAATTGACGGACAAATAAAATCAAATACACTAGATCAGGTCTTAGGCCTCTTGTGAAGTATATGAGGGAGCGTATCAAAAATATAGTCAGTCATCTGTTAGGGTGGTAGTAGCATGAAACCTGTGCTAAGTTCAAGGACTTTTGGTAAAGGTGTAGACACAGTTCGAGATTGCTCCATATTGAATCTAGAGAGTACTTAGTCGATATACACCTACTGGGAAAGAGCGATGCCGTCTGCTGTAGAGGTAATATGTAGGCCGAGTAGGTATGAGGCTTCCCAAAGGTCAGTACCTCCAATGCGTTTTCAGATCTTTAATGAGTCGGGTAAGGTGAGGTGTATCGGCTGCATATATTGGGATATCATCTGTGTAAAGGTAGATGTATACATCATGTTTGTTATAGACTAACATACATGGGTTAATGTTTCATTCTGTAAAGGTGTTGGAGGTTGAGAATTTTGTGAAAGGTTCATACAAGTCATTCGCTGATTGCTTAAGTCCATATAAGCATTCATTAAGTTTCCATAATTTCTTCCTATCACCAAACCCAGGTTGTGATCGCATGTAAAGTAATTATTTCAATTGACCGTAGAGGAATGCCGATTCGACATCAATTTGTCTGGGTCGCCATTTATTTTTGGCTCATATTGCAAGCAGAAAGCTGAGAGACCCCTAGTGTATCCCGTGAGGCAAATCATCGCCCTAGTAGAAACCTGGGCCTTCAGAGTAACCCTTGGTGTCACATCTTGCCCGATATCTTTCCTAAGTACCAGAAGCATTCCTTTTGGTCTTGTATACCCACTCACTGTGCATGATATTTCTTCCTATAGGTTTATTGACAACATCAAAGGTTTTATTCTTCTCTGGTGGCTAAATCTCTTGGTCCATCGTGGTAATCTACTTCTCTCTAAGCGAGCTTTTTATGGCTTGGTAGTAGGTGGTTGAATCTCTGTCTGTTATTTCGCTAGTGGCTAAATGAAATCGGTAATGGAGTAGATTTTCATAGCTTATACCAGGACAGTATGAGATTCTTCCAGACTTTCAGGAAGGCTCCAAAGGTGGGAGAACATGATCATACTGCAGTTGTTGTTGGTCAAGTGGGGTAGCTGGTTGCAGTAGTTCTGGAATGACATTTGGTAGTGAAGGGGTTTCTATGCTAGTTGCTAGTTGCGGTGTCACCTCATGTCCCTGCTCCTTTTGCTTATCACTGCAGGTTATGGTTGTTGGACGGAAATAGGTGTAGACTTTCAGATGAGGTGCGTAGAGGATCAGTTCCATGGTTGCAGTACCAAGTGGTATTATCTTCTTGATTGTCCAATGGATTTGGTGAGTCTCGGTTTCATTAGTTTTGCACCTGAAGGTAGATCATATATATCTAATCGGAACAGGGATACCTAATATGATATCATTCATTTGCGAAGGGCATTAGTTTTATTCTAGGTGGTCGTTTCTCCTCGCCTAGGTGGACGAAAACTTTGATCCTGGAAGGGTGCATGTAATTGATCAACGGTTATTAGTGTTAGGAAGATTGAGCTAGCGTTGATTTCACTATTAATCGGTTTTAGAGTTTATTTTGTAGATAGACAGTGGTTGTGATAGCTACCAGCCAAAGAGTTATGGGTAGGCCAGTTAACATAGAGCATATTGCTGTCATGATCATTCAGGTATATCCTTTGATAACAGTATTAGATTCGTGGACATAGGGAGGGTTGAGGTCATGCTTAAAAGTGTACTGGTTGAATAGTTGTAGCATGGCAGAATCAACAAACTCACACCTGTTTTCTGTCCTGAATCCTTTAATAGTTACGTTGTCTTGGGTATGGCGTGTATTGATGAAACTGGTCAACACTTTCATCGTGTCACATATAAAATTAACTGGGTAAGCCCAAGCGTATCTATTGTAGTCATCAACGAACATAACATAATAAATTGATTTACCTAAGGATTCTTGTCAGAATTTTGCACTTAAATCATGGCAAATTATTTCGAAAGGGGTTTTGCAGTGCTCGTCTAGTGTTGTAGGCATAGCCATCTTTTGTTGGATTTGGATCTAATGCATATCACACATTGCTAATCTTTTAGGACTTTTGGCAAGGTAGGATTGTAAGTGTAGTTGTTGCTTTTGATGTAGTTATGCGAAGGGTTACCAGCAGCTTCATACTATTGCTGGTCCCTCAACTTGTTCTCAGACTCTTTCTCTTCTTGCACAACATAATCTTGATCCTCAATTCTTCCGCATAAAACCTCTTTTTTATTTTGCCTAAGAATGAACATGTCCTTCCCTGAGGTAATCAAAGAAAATCCTAGTCCTAAAGAAGCGATAGCGCGCCATGACCATTGGTTATAAGAAGACAACTTAGCAACCCACAGGAGACCTTTTAGGTACTCAGTTTCAACATGGCCCGCAGGTCTTTGTGCCCCGAGCTTGACTATTCTTAGGCTAAAATACTATTTTGAGTCATGGCCTAAACGTGCCATGCCTTGGTCTGGTTCAAAGTTTAAAAGTAGGTTTAGGTTGTTTGTCTTGTATGTGCTTGAGCAAGTGTCAATTACCTCAGGTAGTTGTAAGGAATTTTTAGATGTGGAGCTGAGGGAGGATGATGTACCGACTGGTTCAGATATTTCTTCTGTTCCGATCTTGGCTGTATTATCAGCTCTACTTTCCTTCTTCTTCAAGTTAACTACTTTGAGCTTTGTGCAATCAGTCCAGGTATTACCTTCACTGCGATTAGAGGAATAATGCTGTTTGCAGTAGTTAGATTCCTTAGGATTTGCCTATTGTGCCTCTTGCTGAGGTTTCTTCCGTTGCTCGCATCCTTTAACTTTTTCTATCAGTACTTGTATCGGCGATATCATCCCCTGAGTCAACTATGGTCTAGGTTTTCAAGTCTAATAGTTTCTTATAGACATGATGATGTATAAGGTCCTTCATAGTTTAGAGGTTATCAACAATATTATTCATGGATTAAGAGAGGTAGCGGAGGAGAAAGGCAGCTTTTGCTTGTGGTGACTCAAATGGCGACATCAAGACATAAGGTAGTTGGTATCGATCACTTTTAGTAGTAGAAGAACAACAAAGTTGCATTCCATTCAATAAGCTATCATAGTTTTTGATGTGGTCAGATATGGAGTCTGATATACCATGCTTGGAATTGTAAACTTTGTTGGGTAGCTTACCGAAGGAGGTGTTTTCTCTTAGAGCTTTCTCTATGAGGGCAGTCTACATTCTCGGTACAGTTTTGTGGGTAGCTAGGGGTGTTAACTATTGTCTAACAGTGGTTTGGCGGAAGTATGTCAATGCATACTTGTAACAGCTCGCTAGGTGTATCAGGCATTAATAGGACTACCACTGAGTAAAGCATAACGATAATAACTCAGATCCCAATCTGTCTTGACTTCAAGTCAATAATAATTGCTGATGTCTGGATAAGTTGTTTAACAGCAGTTGATTACTATATCGCCAGCCTTTCTAAGTCCTAGACATACTTGCTGTGGTTTTGTGCATACTGAAAACATGCAACTGGACTACCAAGTTCATTGAAAACTTTGGCTGTTGAAGTCTGCCCTGCCTAAGGTCCAGAGGGGCGGTCTTAAATATATGTTCTTGCTTTTCCAAACCTTTCCATATCCTTCTATTTGATTTTCAATCAATGGATATAACCAGGCTCTGGTTGTAAAGTCCTCCAATCAAAGAAATTCCTCCTGAACCTAAACGGTACCTCAAACAAAATGTGTATCATTCTGTTATTTAAAACCAAACATTAAACATATCTGGTACCAGCCTGATACATGAAACCCAACATTAAACAAACTAAGTATCAAACAATACTTGAAACCAATCATAAAACAAACTAACTCTGTACTAGCCCAGGTAGTGTCAGTTAGCTTTACCAGTCGTAACAATAGTAATCGATACCAGTTACACTCCGGAAATACAACCACAGTTTCCAAAAAAAAACCAAAAAAGAAAAACAAGAAGAATCTCCCTATTCATGAATATCCAAACCGGGTCTTGATAACCTGCTCATCATTTGAGACTCCAGAGTCGTCATAGTCCCTCTCACAGTATGGCTTCCAAAATCCATTGTCCACCTTTCCATTATCAGACACTCTTCATAGATTGGTGTCTTTGGCGTCAATCAGATATCGATATATCCAGTTATGATAGGAAAGTCATCACCTGGTCAGATGTCGGTTCACCCTTTTAGCAGAAGGTTTATAGTATTCTCCAATCCCTTTACAGGCTCCCTGTGGTTCTTTGAATCCACATAACCTTTCCTCCCTAATAAGGATTTGGTCCCGTAAATACTCCTAGGTGTGATCCAACACTTGCTCTAATTTCATTTTCCTATACCTCTTCAACGAGAATGGGCCGTAGTTTTGCATAGCCCTTCTAAGTGAACCTATTATCATTGTTCTCCATACAGCCCTTAACATAAGATCAAGGAAATACTCTTTACTTGCGTTGGTAAAACCTAGTATCCATCTTGACCCTCTAGCTCTGCATGTAGGAATTGTATTCCATAATATCTAAGGGTACATGCCATCTGGATTCCAGCTTCTTGCTTCTCCCAGATTTCGTAGTGAATCGGTCTCCCCAGACCAACAATCGTTCGCCAACATCAATGGATTTGTCTGTGGTCCTTCTCCTTGCAACCATCTTGGTTCTGCTAAATCTTGCCATCTTGACCCTTTGATAGGACTCCATTCGCAATTCCTAGTATGTGTTCAAGAAGTCATCAGAGGCATGTACCTGGGTGTTTCTGACTCAGATAGCTGACAGCATAGGGTAATCTCGTCCATTGACTCCTCTATATACTGACATATTCAGGATATCAGAATGTCCAGCATTCTTGTAGGATGGTAACTTACAAAGAGCAAGTAACTAGTTATTCGGGCGCTTATTAACTATATTCCTTACGACGTTCCTAAGTTTGCTAATCTTTCTTTCAACCTGGCCTTTAGTCTCGAGGTATTCAGGTACTGTCTTGATGTGCTCTATGCCCAAAGACTTGCTGCTGTTAGCCCAGTATGGTAAGGTAAAAAGTGCGTCAGCATCGCTGATAATCGAAGAGGGTACTCCATGCGGAGTGAAGATATGGTACTGTAGGAGGGTGAGGAACTCCATGCCTTGACTGTTTGTATGCATAGGAATAAACCAAGTGAATCAAACTGCAATATCGACTACTACTCATACAGTATTGTACTTGATTTTCCCTGACTGATCAAATAGTTACACAAAGTCGATAACATAGAAGGTGAATATCACAGACAGTACTGGTATAGACTGCTCCTCTCTTTCAGGTAGCTAGTTGGGTTCCTTATTCCATTGGCATAATTCGCATTGGTGAATATAGTTACGAAAAACCTTCCTGGTCTTGTACCAGAATATGTATTTTGTAGAATACAAAAGGTTCCTATCTGCATTGTAGTGTTCACTGTAGTCAATTGAATCAATAACGATCTCCCTGTGTGTCATCCCATTCAGTGCATGTTCCGTTAGGTACGTATAAACAATCTTGAACACCCTTGGTCTTTGCATATGTTAGTGCATTGCCGATCCTGAAGTGGGATAGCTTGTGACCTCACCCCGTGTTACTAGAATTAGTTGCTTATATGAACAGGTCATCGTTCCTGTAGACTTCCACCATCTGTCTTCTCCATTAGCTAATCATTTCTGCCATAACTGTTGCCTTATCCTATTTATCCTGTACTTGGTCCAGGGGTGGTATGTCATCCTGCTCATACTTATAGAGCTCGTAGAGGTTATGGTGGTGCTGAGAGAGGGTAGGTGGCTCGATGATTGGTATAAGCCTTGGTTGGCAGAGTTCTGCCTTGGAGTAGAAGGACCCTTTGGGCTCTGTGGCTTCCTGGTAGTAAGGTTTTTCCTTGTCCTGGTATTAGGAACTCATTTCTCCTAGATGCTCATTCAAAGGTCGCCTGACTGCATATATGTCCAGTACCGGCCGTGGGGGTAGTAAGATGCTATTACATTCTTCGTAGGTAGACAGTAATTCAGGAACAATAATTTTGTGTCTGAGCTTCATGTCCTCAGGAATAGTACACCGGGGATGATAGCATACAATCCAGTGTATGTCAGCATAGTCTTTCTCTTGGTTACTGATTTCTTGGATGACTCAGTCTCCCCTATCGTTTCCTGCACTGATAGAATAATCAAAGTTATCAAATGTAAGTGGTTGTTCAATTGGAAGTGGTTCAAAGAGCTACATATTTGTGGAGGTGAAAGATATTTTGTGGGGGTTTGAATCTTCTTTGTTGGTAGGGTCTGGAGTGTAGTTTGGATCTGGATTAAATTGCTTATAAAGACAGAAAAGATCATCAGCTAAATAGTTTCCATTCCCAGGTCTATGACCTATCTTAGCATTATATTTTCCCAAATGGGTTCGCCATCTCAGCTGCTTGCGTGATTCGTTCTAGGCTGTCTTCAAGTACACCAATGGTTCCTGGTCAGTTATGATCGTAAATTCATTCCCTGCAAGAATATGATCAAAGGATGTTAAGGCATCTACAATTACACGTGCCTCCTTATTGTTAGTTCCATAATTCATCAGTGAGTGGGTAAATATCATGATATCCAATACGGCAGGCATCGCTGTTTCAGGTGTCTCTCTATGTCCAACCCTAGCTCAGCCCCTAAGTCCGAGGCATTGGATATGAGTCATATCTTTTGTACTGAGGTGTGGTTGATTTGTCTTATCACCAGGTTCTGTTTGACGATCTCTTTCACATTATCCATGCATTGATCATTTATTGGTGTTCAGACCAACTCCACATATCTCGTAAGATCGGTCCACGGTGTTGTAATAGTAGTGATATGTGGTTAGAATTGGCTAATTTTGTTTACCAATCCTAGCACCTCCTGAAGTTGCTTCTTCCTCCTCGGTGTTTCCCACACCTCAAACCTCCTTATCTTTTCAAGTGATGCTATAGGCACCTTGGTATAAATAACATGGCCTAGTACTTGTAATTCTTTAGCAAAGAAGTCAGACTTCTTTCAGCGCAAAAAGAACTCTGATTTTCCCAACCTGTCACTGACTACTACAATGTGTTTCAAGTTGTCAGATTCTGTATTAGAGAATATGAGTATATCGTTGATATACACTAGCACAAATTCTCTTAGAGAGTCTGCAAGTAGGTCTGACATGATACCCGTAAATACTCCATGTGCATTCATGTCTTCTGGCAACATAAGCTTGCGGACGAAACATCTAAAGATTGTTTAAAAGCTTATATTTTTGACAATGTCGGTGTGAACCCTGGTATGAAAATCAGCATCGGTTAGGTTGATATGAGTCTCTCTCGTGCCCTGCCAATGTATTGAGTAGTCTCCCTAGGTTCAGAATTGGTTCATCATCCCTGTAAGTATTGTCATTTCTCTTGGTAATGTTATCTAGACCTCTGATCCTGCCTTCAGTCTTTCTCTTGACAGACCCATAATTAGCGCTGGTACTGGCTCCATTGCACTTTCGAGGACTCTTTATCGCTGTTTCAGGTTCAGCTGTGGTTGTACTAGAATCTTATACCTCTCTGGTACCGAGTTTCTTCGCATGGTCTTCAGATTCTCTGGATCCTTCAATCTAATTGAGTGGTTGATCTGCATTAAAGGTGGTAACCTCTCTGGTATTGGCTCTGGGAATACCTGCGGATTTTATTCCCTTTAAAATTATGTGTATTGGCACAATCTTATAGCATGAGTATGCAAATACAATACAGTCTTAAGAGTATACTATATGCGCGCTTATGTAAGGAATATTGTAGTATGAAGGTAGATTGGTAGTAGTTATTTCCCTTAATTAACTAAATAATGTAGGCGGCAAACAGCCATTATTACATGTCTGTATTCTCCATGTACTCAGTAATAAAAATAGGGAAAACATTATTAAAAATATAACTGCGAACATGTTTGACTCTGAAAAACTACCAAGGAAATCCTCTCAATATACGTAATCTGAAATGGTTTGCGTAAAATAAACGGAAAGAAAACACCTGATACATGACTGGCAAAAGGTCACTGTATATGGAAAGATAACTGAGAAATCCAGGACATAACATAAGAAATATACATATTAATCCTCAAACATTATCATAAAATATAACTGATAATATCATTTACCCTAGATGTTGTAAGGTATGTAGTTTCCCTGAGTAAACTAGAAATAACCAGGTAGAGACATAAATAATATTACCAGAGGAAATATACATATGAAATGAATTGAAGAATTTCAAAACTTCCCCTCATTATGTACAGCCCAACAACTGATCATCGGCTCTTGTGCCAGTTTGGCAAGTACCTTGATATAAATATCGGTAAGGTTCTCTTATAATATAGCCTTCAGAAGTTTGAATCAACCATTATCGATCTCTCCTGGTATTTTCTGAAAATGGATATCAATATATTTTGTTCGTTCATTTAGTTGATGGTCGGTTGCCATTAAATTAGCACAGGTATTGTAGGCATGTAATGCGATAGGTGTTGTAAGCCGAATGTCACTGAGACCTTTGATGTACCAATGGATTTGCCTTGCTACGAGGGAGATAGCTACATATTCGGCTTCCATAGTAGATGTTGTGACCAAGGCTTGATTCTTTGACCGCCAGGATATACAGGAATTGTTAAACAGTATAACATACCCTGAGAAACAGCAGCGGGTATCAATACAAGTTGCAAAGTCCTCATCGACATAGGTGGTTATGGCGTCAGTAGTTATACAAGAGTAGAATAGTCCGATGTCTTTTGTACTATGAATGTACCGAAGGAAGTGTTAAGTGGTATTTAGGTGGATTTTGGTCGAGCATTAAGGAAATTGATTGAGGAAGGATATTGTATACACTAGATTGGGCCTAGTACAAGTTGTCTGATACATAAAAAATCCTATTATCACTCGGTATATGGATATGTCCGGTATTTATTCATCTACAGTCCCTTTCGGTAGTTGATGGGCTAGGGGTCAGGGTCTTGAAATTGCCCAGGAGTTTTCGATGCCAGTTTGCACGAGGACTGAATTAATGTATCGTTGCTGGGTAAGATGTATCCTTTCTGTTGTATAAGTGATGTATAGGCCAAGTAGGAATGTAGCAACCCCTAAGTCCATGATATCAAATTCTGTTATCAGGTCTTCTAGGAGCGAAGTAGATTGTCGTGTGTTGGCCAAGCATATAGCGATGTTGGCAATGTAAACCGATAGTTATAGGTTGTGTTTACTATGCCCAAAAATGCATGATTCAAGTTCAGATGTCGCAAACGCTTTGGATGTTAAAGTTTTAGCAAGGAGAGCGTAGCATTCATTCGCAGATAGCTCTACTCTAGGGAAACATCGGGTAAGTCCCCATACTTTGTCTTCATTACTCAACCTAGGTATTTGTCACATGTAGACTCCTTCTTTCAGCTCACCATAAAGTAAGGTAGATTTGACATCGAATTGCCTTGGTTGCCTTTTGTTTCTAGCACATATTGCAAAATGGAAGCAGAGTAATTCATATCTGATGACTGCATATAGAGTAGCTTCAAAGTCAAAACCTGGTACTTGTGTGAACCCTTTTGCAATCGCGCTTGAACGGTACTGTTCTAAGGTACCATTTGCATTTCGCTTTGTTTTAAAGACTCATTTACTGTCCGTAATCTTGTGTCATGTAGGTTTATATATTTTATCGAAAGTACCCCTTTACTTAAGTGCTTATAATACCTCGTCCATTGCCTGGGTCTATTATTCCTTATGCGAGCTGTTCATGGTTTAGCTGTGGGTTTTGGGATCCTCGTCAGATGGTACAGTGACATTTCTACCAAAGTGTTGTTTTGGGTAAATGGTTTTGCCAGATCTGGTCCATATCTCGAGAGGATTTTCTAGTTGTACTTCCTATACAGGAGATTCAGGTTTTTATTCAAGAGTTGGGGATTGTGATAATCTTCAAAATGTTCAGACGGTGGAGCTGGATGTACTTCAATGGTTGGTTTGTCATTGGCTTACTGTGGTCGAGCTTTATCGGGTACTGGTGCTCTTTGGCAAGAAGCTGGGCAAACTGTTGCAAACGTCTTTGATGAGGATGATGGTTCTTTGGGATCAAGCGGTTTTATAGTCTTGCTTGTCAGGTGGAGCTGACGTGTTTCTCTAATCTTTTGCAATGATGGTATGTATATACAGTATATCTTGTTGGATGAAGTATATTGAACAAGGTATCCTTCTATAGCCCGCGGATGTAATCTTGATCCAGGATTTCTGGTCTCCTCAGGTATATGGACACAGCATTTGATCCCGTATTGGCATACGCGATTTACTAACGGCCTCTTTTTGTAGAGAGATTTATTGGACATTAGTTTTGCAAAGGATCATTAGTGCGGATGATCCGGAGGTATACATCTGTTGTATCTGCTTCAGTCCATAAACGCGGTGTAAAACCTGATAACATAGAGCGTGAGGATGTCATAATGGTGCTTTTGTACAATGCAGCAACGCTATTAGCTTCATGAGAGTAAAGAGGTATTTTGTCATGTATTATACCCAGATTTTCAGACGTGGTTGTCATATCTTTGTTGACATATTATCATGCATTATTAGTCCTGAATGGCCTAATAGTAAAGGTGTCCTGTGTGTGTCTTTCTTTGATGCATTGGTGGAAGACTTTAACAGTATCGGATTTGGCTTTTGGATGATTAATGCAGGTGTACCGTGTACAAAGCTCCAGTAAGCTAACATAGACCAAGAAGTATCCAAATGAGGGGGTAGAGAATTTTCTTCTAAGATCATAGTGAATTAAATCATAGAGATTTGCACATCTTTTGTCTGTAGATTCGGGTTTGCCTTTTGTTGATTTAGAGGTATTGCTGGTTTCAGACTGCCAGTGTTTGGGAACTTCGGGGATAGTTGTATTGTCTGAGTAGTTGGTACTTAGTAAGTAGAATGGTGAGGGATGTCAGAAGGCTTCATGCCACTGTTAGTAAGTCATCTTGTTCGCCACTAGTTACTCTTCTTGCACAACAAAATCTTAAGGGTCATGCGTTCCCCATATCAATTCTCTTTTATTCTGCCTGTATACAAACATAATGCTACTTTACTACACAAAGAAAATCCATTCCCTAAAGCAACAATATCGCGCCATGGCAACTAGTTACTTTGACTTAACTTCAGAGCCCAGAGAACATGTTTAAGGAATAAAGGGGGCCACATGACCTTTGGAAGTTTAGGCCATGAGCGGGACAGTTCCTTGACCATATGATTCTATTACAGAATTATCATTTAACTTAATAGTCCCTGTACTTAGTTCAAAGTTTATAACAAGGTCCAGGTTGCTTGTCATATGTGAGCTTGCGCCTGTATCGTTTACCCAGTTTTGTGGTTGAGGAGACTTTAGTGTAGAGTGGAGAGATGTGGATGTCCTGACAGGTTCAGATAATTGTTCTTTGCCATTCTTTCCAGAACTAATAGCTTTCTTTTCCTTCTTCTATTGGTTGTCGCACTGGATTTAATTATACTCATTCCTCGTTTGTCCCTCTGTGCGTGTAGTAGGGCAATACTGCTTACAGTAAGTATATTCCTTAGATGTGGCCACAGGTCTCTGGTGAGGTTCTCTCCATTTTCCTTTGATATCAGGGCTTTTATATGCTTTGCGGTCCTCATGGCTAACTGAGGGTCTTCTGTTCAACACCTTGTTGTAGACATGGTTTTGAGTAAGGTACTCAATTTGGAGGTTGTTGAGAATGTTACTCATTGACACTGGAAGGGAGTGGAGAAGCAATGCTGCATTGGCTTCTGGTGACATGAATACTGATTTGAATACAAATAGTAGAGTATATCGGTTATCGAGGGAGGAGGTGAAGCAACAGTAATGCATTCAATTTCAGAGGGTATTGAACTTGCTGATATAATCTGTAATAGGAGCAGAGGTCTTGTACTTAGTATCGAGGACAGAGTTGAGTTGTTCGGAAAAGGAGGTGGTGTTATCTCTAGCAAATTTATCTTGGAACAATTTCCAGATGGCGGGTAGTGTTTTGTTGATGGCCAACAAAATAAGCCATGGGGGGTCAATCATTTCAACCAACTAGGCTGATGCCTATTGGTAGTGATCGTGAATTTCATCTATTCTCTCTGAGTTATTATTTCCATCTTCATCATCAATTGCCACATGCAGAGTCTCCTTTTCCGTTACAATGTCCCAGCAATTATATAAAGTAAGAACATATTGCTTGATATCTTGGCACATCTGGTAGTTATCAGGGCCAGTAAGCTTTAAGATGATGCTTAATAGGTAACTAGGTGCCTATCTACGTTTGGAGTTGTTGGTATAAGATCAGGAGTTTGGTGTAGGAATTTCTGGAGGAGGAACAGTGGTTTCTTCCTAGGCTATTTTCGGTCGGTAAAGGCAAAGTGAGTTTGGTTGCTATACACTGGTACTTTGCTTTGCACTTGGCAGTTGTTGCAGCTAGGAAATTGCATATTGCGTAGGAAATCGGATTTAGTCAGTGTAGAAAACGCGGACTTTGGCAAGAAGCGATAAGACCGTCCTTTAGATTTGCCAAGAATGTGTCGCCAAGAATATTTCACTTCACCAACGATGTTTCGTTGAAAACAATGTTTCGATGTTACAGGAGATATTATTCTGTGAAAGGGTTTAGTTTAGTTACGGAAGGGATTTGTATCGTCGTGCAAGAGGATAGTATGTAAATGTAAGTTATATAGCTATGGACAGTTAGGAATCATAAGCTATAGAAATTAGGTGTATTGACACAATCTTATAGCTTGAGTACGAAAATACAACACAGTATTAAGGGTATACTGGGTGTACGCCTATGTTAGGAGTATTGTAGTATGAAGGTAGATTATTAGTAGTTCTTGTCCTTAATTAACTAAATAACGTAGGCGGCAACCAGCTATATATACAGGTGCGTATTCTCTATGCACTTAGTAACAGAAATATGGAAATCATTGTAAGGAACATAAACACAAACATGTTGGACTCTGAAAAAATACAAATTAAATACCAAAAATAAGGATTAAATGAAGTGGTTTGCGCGAAATAAACAGAAAGGTAACACCTGATATACGACCAGTAAAAGGTCACTGTATATGGGAAGATAACTGTGAAATCCTGCACATAACATTAGAAATATAAGTATTAATCCTCAATTATTATCAAGAAATATAACCGAGAATATGCTATACCCTAGCTGATGTAATGTCTGTAGTTTCCCTGAGTAAACTTGAAATACCCAAGCAGAGATATAAACAATATTACCGTAGGAAATATACATATGAAACAAATTGAATATTTTCAACAGTTCCTGCAGCTGTTTTGTGCTTGTAACAACTGCACGAATTCTGGCACTTGTTGATGTGCAATTGACCCATATCTGATGATTATGAATGTGAATCCCCAGCTTTCAAAATTCGAAAAACACTTTATTATGCGTTCGGAATGGCATTAAAATCAAGGTGTCGTACTTGGCCAAGTTACACTCTATCATTCTCTTGCTAGTAGTTTTCATCTTCCTAATCACTGTACTGACCTTGCATTCTTTCTATAATTCAGATTGTGAGCTGTTCATAGCTATATAAAAGGTGGCAGGAGTTGCCATTTCCGTACTTAGAATATCATTTGTAGTTACAAATGTTGCGCTCAATAGGTCTGTTCCTATTCTAGCTATATCTAAGTGCACTGTCGTTTGTTTGCCATGAATATGAATTAATCCTTCTAATTCTGTGTTACTATAATGCGCTTTGGAGAGGGGATTCTTTGGTGATGCATTGTTCTCAACTTCTAGGGTGTTGACAGATACTTTATCTTCTCTGCTGACTTGTTCAACTTACTTGGATCATGTTACCTTCTAGGATGTCTTTCCTTAGCCTTCGTCACTTTTGTAGGGATAATGCTTTGTCATATATCTATTGTTATAGCCGGTAAAGCATGCTCCTTTTCTCTCTGAGTATTTGTTTTGCAGGCTTCATTTTGCTTCCATTGACGTTTGTTGTCATCTAGAGGTTGTCTTCCTTGCATTAATCCTACTGCTTATCCTTTCCTTCGGGTCCTAAATAATGGTGGTTTGCCTCGACTCTCTCTCCATAGGCTATTGTAGTTCGTAATGTTTTACTCGAATTATACCATGAATCGACATCTCGCCATGGTCTAGTGACTATGTATTGGAAGAACCTTTGGACAAAAACATATTCGGAAATCGTACCTTATGGTAATCGTCATTGGTACATCAACAGGTTTGGGGCCACTGTGGTGGTGTGCAGGGTCAGAACGTTCTTACTTGGTCAATCTCGTGGAATCGTTTGTGGAGGCCCCCCTTCTGCCTGAATTACGCGAATAGTTCGCTTAACTAGTCGACAAGTTGATATCTGGTCTAGTCTTTGCCACAGTTTTCTACCACAGGGAAAGTTGCTTCATGAATTTTCCCTTGTGAATATAGTATCTAGTAGTTTCCAGATCCAACTGTTTTAGAGTTGACTATATGTAGGCATTGGTATAACAAGACGGACTGGTACCAATGATCGAACGCTTCTTGCTTAAGGTATTCTCCTTCACCACTGAACTTCTTTGGTGGAAGAACCTTGATAGGAAGTTTGACTTTAATTGATGGTAATAGGTAACACGCCACTAGCACATTACGAAGTCCTGGATTTGACTTGCATTCTGAATAACTATAGGTATCGGAGCTCTCTACAGTCTCATAGCTGATTCGATCATCCTTTGGTACTAGTGCTTGCTGCCACTTTAATCCCTTGGGCTTACTGGGGAACTCACCTGGTGTTCACGCCTTCACTTACACTAGTTCATTTCCAAATTCCCCTATCAATTGGTTTACTTAGTATTGTGGTAGCTGTCTTCCTGCCTTGTCTACTTTAATGGTGGATGCTGTTGATTGTTCGCCTTTAGCGCTTGGACTGGCTTACTTGTTGGTAAGTTCCTGTCACAGGATCTGCATACCAGACCTCGTCTGAAGTCGCTCATCACCTATCTTAGTCCACTTCTTGCAAGCCTGAGGTTTCTTAATCTCTACCTGCTTCTAACTCCACTACTTGTTGAAGTTAAAAAAATTGTGACGCCTCTCTAGGTATATCTGGCACCAAGAGGAATGTGTCCGGTAAGGTATAATGATAGTAACTCATATCTCAAACTGTTGGGACTTCACCTGTGTATTACTACAGGAGGTGCTGATAGCTTGTTTTGCAGCTGTCGATTACTATATCACCAGCCTTGCTAAGTCCTAGATCAACTTGCTGTAGTTTCCTGCCTCCTGAAAAAAGTAACTTCGTTAACAAGTATATTGAAAACTCTGTATGTCAAAGTCTGCCATGTCCTAGCTCCAGAGGGGCATTCTTAAATAAATACTCACGCTTTTCCAATGACTTCTATATTCTTCCCTTTGATTTCCAATCAACCAATATAACCAGGATCCACATCTAAAGTCTCCAATAAACCAAATGCAAAATATTTTTTAAATTATGTATATTGGCACAATCATATAGCATTAGTACGAAAATATGACACAGTATTAAGAGTATACCATATGCACGCTTGTGTGAGGAGTATTGTAGTATGAAGGTTGATTGGTAGTAGTTCTTGTCCTTAATAAACTAAAACAAAGTTGGTGGCAACCAGCTATTTATACAGGTTCGTATCCTTCTTGTACACAGTACCAAAATTTGAAAAACATTATAAGAAACATAAGTGCGAACATGTTTGACCCTGGGAAACTACCAAGGAAGTACCAAGAAAATATACGTAATCTGAAGTGGTCTGCACGAAATAAACAGAAAGATAATACATGATACAGGACTGGTAAAAGGTCACTAGTATTCATGGAAAGGTAACTGAGAAATCCCGCACATAATATAAGAAATATACCCTTTAATTCTCCAACATTATTATGAAATATAACCGAGAATCTGATATACCCTAGCGGTAGTAATGTCTATAGTTTCCATGAGTGAACTAGATATAACCAAGCAGAGACATTAACAATCTTACCATAGGAAATATACATATGAAATGAATTGATGAATTTCCACACTTCCCCTCATTATCTACAGCCCAACAATCTTATCATCCGTTCATGTTCAGGTTTCGCAAGTACCTTGCTACTAATGTCGGCAAGGTCTTTGGAGGACATAGCCTTAAGGTGTGTGAATGAACCATTATCGATCTCGACCCCATATTTTGTGAATATGAATATCGATATATGTTGATAATTCTTTAAGTATATGGTTGGTTGCCAGAGAAACTGTGCCGGGAATGTCGGCATGTAAAGCGAACGGCGTTGCCAGCCGGAATTCCCTAAGACCTTTGATCTATCATTAGGTTTTTCCTTGCTGCTAGGGACCTATCTACATATTTCGCTTCTGCAGTAGATGTTGTGCCTGAGGCTTGCCTCTTGGACCACCAGGATATACAGTCATTATTAAAGAGAATAACAAACCCTGAGATAGAGTGGGGGGG
>QFET01010422.1:0-50067 GCA_003316355.1 Tuber calosporum | reverse complement strand
GGGGGGCGTATCTAGACAAGCTGCAAAGTCCGTATCCACATATATGTTCATAGTGTTTGTAGTTGTACAAGGGTAGAAGAGTCCAATGTCTTTTGTACTATCAATATACCGTAGGAGATGTTTAGCCGCCTTTTGGAGAATTCTGGTCATGCTGCAAGAATATTGTAAGAGAAACGATATTGTATACGCTAGATTGGGTCTGGTACCTGTTGTTATTTACATAAGTGATCCTACTATCAATTGGTATATTGTCATGTGAAGTATCTGTTCATCGACTGTCCCATTCCGTAGATGTATCCCGTTTGTTGTAAACGTGATGTGGAGGCCAAGTAGGAATGTAGCTTCCGCTAAGTCCATAATCTCAAATGATGTATTCAGGTTTTCTATGAGAGAAGTAGCTTAATTGGTGTTTGCCTAGTATATAGCGATGTTGTCTACGTAAACCGAGAGGTATGAGTTGTATTTACCATGAACAAACATGTCTGGGTCAAGGGCGGATATGGAAAAACTGCGGGATGTTAAGATTCTAGCGAGGAGAGCATAACATTAGTCCATAGATTGCTTAAGTCCATAGAGACATCGGTTAAGTCGTCACACACTGTCTCCATTACCGAACCCAGGTACCGGTCACAAGGAGTCTTCTTTCAACTCACCTTAAAGGAATGCAGATTTCACATCAAATTGCCATGGTCGCCATTTGTGTTTAGCCCATATTGCAAGAAGGAAGAGGAGTGATTCATTTCAGATTACTGGATTGAAAGTTTCTTAACAACTCAAAACCCGGTACTTGTGAGAATCCTTTGGCATCAGCCCTTGCACGGTACCATTCTAAGATACCATACGCATTTCCATTAGTTTTAACAACCCATATATTCTGAATAATCTTGCTTCCTGTAGCTTTATCTACTTCATCGAAAGTACCTTAGTTCTCAAGTGCCTTAATTTCCTTGTCCATTGCATGGGTCCATTGTTCATTAAGCGAGCTATTCACTGCTTGGATATACGTTTTGCGATCCTCGTCAGATGGTACAGTGACATTTCTGCCAAAGTATTGGGGTGGGAGAATCGTTCTGCCAGATCTGGTCCATATTCGAGGAGGATTTTCTGGTTGTACTTCCTGTACAGGAGGTTCCGGTGTGTCTTCTGGAGTTTGGGGATGGTTATAATCTTCAGGCTGTTCAGGCAGTGGAGGTGGATGAACTTCGATGTTTGGTTTTTCATTTGCCTTCTGTGGTAGAGCTTTATCTGGTGCCGGTGCTCTTTGGTAGGAAGGTGGGTAGACTGATGCAAAAGTCTCTTATGAGGGTGCCGGTTCCTTGGGATCCAGCGTTAGTATAGTAGTGGTTGTCCAGAGGAGCTGATGCATTTCATAGATCTTGTGCCATAATGGTCTGTATATACAGTATATCTTGCAGGAGGAAGTATATCCAACAAGGTATCCTTTTAGGGCCCTGGGCTGTAACTTTGTTACTGGTTTTCTGGTTTCCTCAGGTATATGGACACGGAATTTGGTCACGTAGAGGCATAGGTCATTAACTACCGCCTTCTTGTTATAGAGCGACACATAGGGCTTTAGTTTTCCTATGGATCGGTTAGGGTGGATAATAGGGAGGTATACAGCTGTTGTAACTGCTTCACCCCATAAACACGGTGTAAGTCCTGTCAACATCGAGCCCGTAAATGTGATAATGGTCCCATTGTATCGTTCGGCAATGCCATTAGATTCATGAGATTAAGGAGCTATTTTGTCATGTATGATACACAGTTTTTCAAACATGGTTCTCATATCTTTGTTGACATATTCTCCTCTGTTATCAGTACTGAATCGTTTAATAGTAGAGTTGTCCAGGGTGTGTCCTTCTTTGATGAATTGGTTGAATGCTTTTACAGTATCGGATTTGGCTCTAAGAGGATAAATCCAGGCGAACCATGTACAATCATCAATAAAGGTGACATAGTACCAGGAAGTTCTGAAGCAAGGAGTAAAGAACTTTCCCCTGAGATCAGAGTGGATTAAATCATAGGGATTTGCACATATTTTTTCTGTAGATTCGGGTTTGCGTTTTGCAAATTTGGACATAATGCAGGTTTCACATTGCAATCTTGCGGAACTTAGGGGATAGGTAGTTGTCTCAGTAGTTGGTACTTTTTTTGACTAGGATGGTGAAGGATGTCAGAAGGCTTCATGCCACTGTTGGTGAATCATCTTGTTCGCCACAACTTTCTTCTCTTAAACAATATAATCTTGACCATCAAGCTTTCCCCATATAACTTTTCTTTTATTCTCCCTGTATACAAACATATCCGCCCCTTTACTACATAAAGTAATACCATTCCCCTAGAAACAATAGTGCGCAATCACAATAAGTTACTTAGACCTAACTTTGGAACCCCGAGAACATGTTTAAGGAATACAGGGGCTACATAACCATTTGAAGTTTTGGCCATGAGGTTGACAGTACTACGGCGGCATGATTCTATTACCAAATAATCTTTTAACTTAACTGTCCCTGTACTTGGCTCAAAGTTTATAAGAAGGTCTAGGTTGCTTGTCATGTGCGAGCTTGCGCCTGTATCGATTACCCAGTTGTGTGGGTGAGGAGTCTTTTGCGTAAGGAGGAGGGATGTGGATGTACTGAGCGGTTCAGAAATATCTTCTGTGCTGATCTTGCCTGTAGTAACAGCTTTCTTTGCCTTCTTCCATTGGTTGTCGCCCTTGAATTCATTACACTCATTCCAGGTATGTCCCGCAGAACGAGCATTTGGGCAATGCTGCTTGCGGTAGGTATATTCCTTGGATGTGGCCGCAGGTCTCTGGGGTGGTTCCCTTCCATTTCCTTTGATATCAGCGCTCTTATACACTTTGTCGTCCTCACGGCTAACCAAGGGTTTCATATCCAACAACCTGTTGTAAACATAGTTGTAGGTAAGGTCCTCCTTAGTTTGGAGGTTGTCTATAATGTTACTCATCAACTGGGGAAGAGAATGGAGAAGACTACTACTTTGGCTGCGGGTGACTCGAATACCGATATGAATATAAATAGTAGAGCATATCGTTTTTCAGCACGTGAGGGGGAG
The DNA here is from genome assembly GCA_003316355.1 of Tuber calosporum. NCBI lineage: Eukaryota > Fungi > Ascomycota > Pezizomycetes > Pezizales > Tuberaceae > Tuber > Tuber calosporum. The sequence goes on along the minus strand of QFET01010422.1, from coordinate 46,989 downwards.
CATTGGTGTTGCATTCAATTCCAGATGGTATCGTAATTGTTGATATACTCCACAATAGGTGAAGAGGTATCGTACTTGGTATCAATGACACAGTTGAGTTATTCGAAGAAGGAGGTGGTGTTTTCTCTAGCAAATTTATCTAGGAACGCTTATCAAATGGCCGGGGGTATTTAGTGGGTTGCCAAGAAGACAAGCTATTGGGGGTCAATCGTTACAATGAAGGAGGCCGATGTCTATTGGTATCTCTCACGAAATTCATCTAATCTCTCCAAGTTCTTATTTCCCTCCTCGTACTCTCACTCCTCTGGCAAAGATTCATTTTCCGTTACAAAGTCCCAGCAATTATATAGAGTGAGGATATATGTAGAGAAATCTCGCCAGAGCCGGTAGTTCTCAGGGCCAGTTAGCTTTGGGATAGAGCTCAGTTTGTCACTGCGTTCCCAACAAGGTTTAGAGATATTGCCATAAGATTTGGGGTATGGTGCAGGAGTTTCTGGAGGAGCCACGGTGGTTTCTGCCGTGGCCATTTTTGCTCAGTTAGGGCAAAGTGACTTTGGTTACCAAGTAGCACTACTTTGCTTTGCACTTGCGTGTGGTTGCAGCTAGGAAATTGCACATTTCATTAGAACTCGGATTTAGTGAGTGTGGATAACTGGGACTTAGCAAGAAGCGATATGACCTTTTGTATCGATTGGCCAAGAATGTTTCGCCAAGAATGTGTTGTTTCGCTAAAAATGATTCTTTTCAACCAATGTTTTTATTCGAAGGAAATGATTTGATGTTACAGGAAACATTTTTTGGTCAAACTTTTATATTTTGTTTTGAAAGAAATTTGTTTCATGCTGAAAGGGGATAGTGTTTGATTGTAAGCCGTATAGCTAAGGCTGGACTGGGCTCATAACCTTTTGAATTATGTCTATTGGCACAATCTTATAGTATGAGTACGAAAATACAATAGTGTATTAAGAGTATATATATATGCACGCTTGTGTGAGGAGTATTGTAGTATGAAGGTAGAATGGTAGTAGTTCTTGTCCTTAATTACCTAAAAAATGATGGCCGCAACTAGCTATTTCAACAGGTACGTATCCTCCTTGTTTTCATTTTCAAAATAGGGAAAAGATTGTAGGAAACATAAAGGCGAACTTGTTTGACCATGAAAAATTATTAAGGAAATCCCAATAAAATATCCGTAATCTGAAGTGGTGTATGCGAAATAAACGGAAAGATAATACAAGATACTTGACTGGTAAAAGGTAACTATTCATGGAAAGATATCCGCGAAAACCCGCATATAACATAAGAAATGTATGCATTAATTCTCAAATATTATCATGAAATATAACCGACAATATGATATACTCTAGCTGCAGTAATATCCATAGTTTCCCTGTGTGATCTAGAAATAACCAAGCTTTGAAATCAACATGATTAGCATAGGAAATATACAATTGAAACGAATCGAAGAATTTCAACATCATTGACCTAAACGGTACCGCAAACTAAAAATGAATCATGCCATTATATAAAACCGAATATTAAACATATCGGGTATCACCCTGATAATTGAACCCAAACATAATACAAATTAAGGATTAAACGATACTTGAAATCAATCATAAAACAAAGTAAACCTTTAGTAGCAGTGCTAGTTTACGTTACCCTTGTCAGCCTTAATAATAGTGACCAATACTGCTTACAATGCAGGTATCTTTCCTGAAAATCATCAAGACTGATTCACTATTGAGTTTCAAGGCAGTCCTTTGTCTCTTCACCTAAGACAATTTTCCAACAGTTGAAAAACTTGAAGGCATATAGTGATATGTCTTACCTTCTAGGGTAGATTTCAGAGCATGTCAGCTCAGAGATAGAGTTGAGCTTTTAGCTTAGAACAACTCAGTTTTGGTGTTGGATACTGCTTGGGATTCTGGTGAGAGGTCTGCTGGTGCAGCAGATGTTTTGCCTGCTACTTGGCTTTGTGATTGTGTAGTTGGTCTAAAAGAGGATTATCAGGTCTGAGATAGGGGATCTCGTTCAGCAATCCTTTAAGCCATGACGTATGGCTTCATCCGGTATTTATATCGGTAAGGTAGAAGGCAGGTAGGATTTAGAGGATGGAAATATAAATCCTTCCCTCGTTGCCTGGTAAGGTTTATAATCCAGTTCGTGAAGTCCTCAATACATGTATTTAGTATAACGAGGAATGTTAAAGAAAATAGGAGAGATGGAGGATGAAAGGTAAGAAGTTGCAACTGAGGGCTTTTAAGTATCAAGGATAGAGGTTGCTGAGCTTTCTTCGCGACATTAGTTGCTATGCGAAGTAGAGAGAACTAGGGCAGGGTGTGAGTGTATTTCTTATACTGTAGAAATGCCCGGGCGTATAAACTGTTCAAAATCTAAACTTTGATAGCACAATCCTACCTCCGTTATCGATAATACTAAGCAAGTACGAGGGGATCTCCTTGCATGTTGGAGCGAGGAGAAGTGTAAAGTTTAAAGACCAGATTAGTAGGAGTTCTTAGTCTTATATCTTTTAAGTGAGGTGGGTGGTAACAGCCCTATAAATACAGGAGTGCATCCACCATAAACATGAGAAGAATAAAGGGAAACAGAGCAAGAAATGGAAGTGTGAACTATCTTTAACACTGAAACCCTGCCAGGGCAATCTCAATAAAATTAGAGTAAATCCAAGATAGTATGATGAAATTATTAGTAACAAAAGATAATCTATATGATCAAAAATGATGCAGGGGGTATGTATAAACAAGTATAATATCCCGAATACCCAATAAGAAAATACCTAATAATATTAACTTTTATAACGCTTACAATGCCAAGAAAGATAAGGCATTATATCAGTAGACTTTATTAATGTAAGCAGTGTACAGGTTAACCGAAACACAGCCAAGTAAGAGAATATCCCATATTATCAATGATACACCCAAAGGATCAAAAGTAGAAAATTTCCCCAATGGTATTCACCACATTTCACTTAGGTACGTATAGGCAATGCTGACCTTTCCTGGTTGTTGCCTGTGTGAGTCTATCGCCAATCCTATCTTGGGATAGCTTGCTACCTCTTCCACTGTTGCTAGTACCTGACCCTTGTGTGTGGAGTTCATCATGCCTATATGCTTCCGCAAACTGTCTTCTCCACTGGCAACTCATCTCAACCAAAACTTCCACCATGCCTGTTCATGAGTTACTTTTTCAACATATGGTATTTCCTCCTCCTCATCCTTATAGAGCTTGTAAAGTGTACAAGGGTGGAGAGGGAGTATTGGTGGCTCGATTAGTGGTATAAGCCTTAGTTCGCTGAGTGCCAGATATGAGTTAAGGGGCGGCTATGGCTGCTTTGCTACTTGTAGGTATGATCTCTCCTGGTCCTCATATTCAGAACACATATCTCTTAGTAGTTCATTTAAACATATTTTGGCCTTGCTTAACTCCAGTACTTGTCGTTGGGCTAACTAGATTTTAGTACTCTCTTAAAACGTAAAGACTAGCTCTGGTAGGACAAGCTTTTCTGGTAGTTTCTTGTACTCATGAAAAGTGGATTACGGTATAGAGTACCACAGGGCATAGCTACCTGTTTTGTAACTATACCGCTAATATCTACAGTGACTCTCACTCAGCAATTGTTCCTTTCTCTGTTAGAGCCAAAAGAGTTATCCAATGAAAGGGGTTCTATGATCGGAAGTGGTTCCAAGGGTGACACATTTGATGATGTGAAAGGCATGAATATAGGCCTTTTATGTTCTTGGTTAGAAGGATCTTGAGCGTAGCTTGGTTGTGGATCAAATTGCTTATAAAGACATGAATGAGTGTCAGCTAAATAGTTTCCCTGTGAAAGCCTATTATAAATCTTTGCCTCTTATCATCCGGAGCAGGTTTGCCTCTTCAGCAGCTTGAGTGAGGAGTTCTATACTTTTTTCAGGTACACCAATGCCTGGTCGTGTGTGATAAGCGTAAATTGATGTCCTTTAAAAATATCTTGAGAGTAGGTTAAGGTGTACATAATTGGAAGTGCATCCTTTTCAGTAGTTCCTTAATTCATCGGTAAGTGGGTGACTTTGTTGTTGTGCAATGCTGCAGGCCATACAGTTTCAGGTGAATATCCTGGTCCTATACAAGCTCCTACCTCTTAGTCAAACAGATTTGTAATCCGAAATAGATTTTATCCTGAGGTTTGGTTCATGGATCTCATGACATATTTCTGGTTTGCGATCACCTTCCCATTATCGATACATTGATCCTGTGTTGGTATCCAAACAAATTCCTCTATTCAGGTAAGGTCTATTACAGCTGCAGTGATAGTGGCTATATGTGGTAGGAATTGGCTAATGTAGTTTACCAATCCTAGGAACACATGAAGTTGTTCCTTATTCTTCATTGTTTGCCACTCCTCAAATCCCCAGACCTTATTAGGTAATGCTGTATACCACCTGTCATTGATGACATGACCTAATAGTTGTATATCTTTAGCAAAGAAGTACTACTTCTTTCTCCTTGCAAAGAACTCTGTGGTTTCCAATCTGTCATAGTCAGCTTTACTCTATAATACGTTGTCTGACATTGTATCAGAGAAAATAAGCATATGGTCGATGTAGATCCATACAAATTAACCTTTGTAGTGTGGTGTATGTGTCACATGATTCACATAAATTTTCCAAGTGCATGGATATCTCCTAGTGATATAAGTTGCTGATAAAACCACGAAAGGTGGTTTTGAAGTATTTCATTAGAAATTGTCAGGGTGAACCCTGGTTTGGAAATAGGCATCACCTAGGTAAATCTTGCTTCTAGGTTGCGCCCTTCGTAAAGCTTTCAGTAAGCTCCTTTGGTTGTCATAGGTTCAGTATCCTTCTGTTTCTTGTCATATCTCGTTGTTAGGAACCCTATATAGATGTTTATATAATCAGACTTCCCTTTCACTGATACATATATTGGTGGTGCTACGGCACTATTACTCATTCAATTACTCTGTCTTGTTGTTTGTGGTCCTGCCATACTTTGAGTCCAATCACGTTCATCTCTCATAATGTAATAGATGGTATTTTCCTCTGACTTTCCTGATCCAGTAATCTCAGTTGTTGGTTGAGCTTCAATAAGGGAGGTAACATTTCTGAACATGGATCAGTGAATACCATAACATGTTGTTCTATTATACCTTCAGTGCATGGCACAGGTGCTCCAATTCACCCTCGTGTAGGTGTTCAGTAGACCGCTTATTGGTAAACAGGAAAGTGAATGCTCAGTTTTCCTCATTCGACTGATGTTTTATTTGGTCTCAGGAATAGCATCCCAATCAAAGTAGGCGATTTATCTAAGATCCCGACCATGATTTTATTGACTATTGTGTTTATCTTTCCAATATTTTTGCTTACCTCGGATTATATCTAGGATTTTGAACTTGACCCTTTCATAGCTAAATGGATTATTGTCGGAGTGGCTATTTTGGTACATAATATTCCATACGTTGTGACAAAGGTGGCAATGAATATGTCAGTTCCTATTATTCATGAATCAAACAGTTCTCTTTCTTGTTTGCTGTTAATTAGGATCTTTTTATTTAATGATGTATGACAATTGTCAGTTATGGGTAGTGAATTCTTTACTAGTGCATTTGTCTTGACTTCATGGTATTTAAAATATACTTGATCTTAGCTGCTAACACCTTCAACTAGATTTGAAAAGGTTTTCTTTTCGCATGTGTCTCCCTTGGCTTTGACACTTGTGTTGGAACAATCTATTACAATTTATCTATTACCACTACAGCTAAAGCCTGGTCCCTGATCTCTGTTATTCTAAGTCTTGCTTTATTCGTTATCTTAATTTGTTGGTTGTTCTCCTTCTTTGAGTTGTTTTCCTTATATGATCCTTGTGCTGATCATTTCCATATGCAACAGAATCATAGAGGATTGCTTCGGCTCTCTGTGCACGCTTTGAAAATCCTCTGGATAACGGAATATTCTGAAATAGAGCCATCATGTAATCGTCATCAGTAGTCAACAGGTCTCGGGCCACAGATGTGGTGCACTGAGTCTTACCCTAATAGACTTGCTCAATCATTTGGAATTGTATGTAATGGTCATCCTGCAGTCTGCGTGATTGGAATTGTTCTCTTAACCAGTCAAGAACTTGCACTAGGGTCAAATGTCTGCCATAGTTTTCAGCCGCCAGCAGAGCTGGTCTAAGAGATCTCCCTTCGGTGTACAATATCCACTAGTTTGCAGCTCTGTTCCTCTTGGAATAGACACCATCTCCTTGTAATAATAACTATACTGTCTGGTACGAATGATGGAATACTTTTGGCCAAAGGTCTTCCACTTCACTATTAAACCTATTTGGTGTAGGAAATTAGATCCTAAGCTTCTTGGTAGTTCTAGTGATTGCTCTTTAACTACAGGCGCATAGCTAGTCCTCGGTTTGACATCTTCTTAGAATATCTTAAGCTACCGCAGCTCCCGTCGATTTCTGAGATTATTGGATAGTTTAGGAGTACTGCTGCCTAGATTCCCTATAGCAGCATTGATGAACCTGGGAACTCTACTGGAGATCTGGCTTTCTATTCGACTAGTATTTTTGCCGGTTCCTCTAGAAATGATTTTTCTAGGAATTTTGATAACTGCCTTCATGCTTCGTCTACATACTAGCGGAGTGCCTTTGATTGTGCGCCTTTGGTGCTTTGTCTGCTTTTCTTTTTCTTAAGTTCCAGATGCAGGTTATGCTTCTCTGACCTAGTCAAAAGTCGCTTGTCCGCTCTCCTGGGCAACAGCTTGCAAGCCTGAGGTTTCCTAACCTCTACCTTATTTTAATTCAACTCCTTATACAAGTTGAGAAGATATTCCACCTGTGTAGTTGTATCATGCACCTAGAGGAATGCGTTTTGGCAATGTAATAGTATAGCAACCCAAAACTCAAACTGTGAGGACTACAAGTAAGTATAACTAAAGAAGATCTCCTTAAGTTGTTAAAGAGTCATGAGTTACTATATTGCCAGCATTGTTATATCTTAGACGTACTTGCGGTAGTTTTGTGGGAACTGAAAGGGTGAACCTGCTCAACCAAGTATATTGAAAACTATATATATCGAAGTCTGTCCTTATAACCTTGGGAGAGGCAGTCTCTAATAGAAGATTCCGCTTTCCAAAGTTTGCCATATAGATCTATTAGATATCCCCTAATTCCGATATAAGCTAGCATAACTTATTAAGTCCTCTAATTAAAAAAAGTAACTCTAGTACTTAAATGGTAGTGCAAAAAATGCTGTATCATCAAGCTACATAAAAGTAAATAAAAGATATATGGGGTATCAGCCGGATACATGAAACCCCACGTAAATCAAACTATGTAACAATCAATACTTGAAACTAATTATAAAATAAATCAATCAGGAAATGGCCTTCAAAGTGTCTGTCAAGCTCGTCAACCTTGACAATAGAAACCAATACCGGTTACAGTTCGGTTATCAATACAATATTGGTACCAGGTTAAGAATATACAAGGCTTTTCCACTATTCCGATTATTTGCGTTAGTACTCCTACTATACTTGCTAAGATTTGTTGGAAATCCAGTATGCTAATTGGCATGCTTCCTATTTTTTTCATACCATTACATTCTCGATTCTATAGTCGACCATCCACCACCTTCCACACTCCAACGCCCACAGTCCACCAGACTCTATCCAGCGTCCTTAGTCCTCCATCAATCGTCTGCCGTTTGTCGCGATTCACCCCATCACAGGAAAGAAGGCGTTAATTATCGACTGCCTGTCTTTTGTGTGCCGCACCTCGTTTGATCGCCGTTCGCTGTGGACAGATCTTCCACCGCTGCAGCCGTTCCGCTCGAGCATTCTAGAGCGTGAAATGTGTTTGCGCATATGGGAAGAAAGGCCATTGGCCGTGGTATGTCTTTCTGTTCTTTTCTTTGTTGGTTATAAGATAGGTGGAGAAGGGAAGCGGAAAATACGGGACATTGCAATGGGAACGGGGCCAAAGGTCGATAGAAGTTGTTGCTGGTTCTTTTATCTTTTCTTTGTCAGCGGGAACGAGTGTGAAAGGTGTGGGTGACTTGCCGAAGAGTTCTTTCTCTTCCTTAAGTTAGTATGCAAAGGGTAGAAACAGGTTCAAGAAAGAGGTGCAGGAAGGAAGTGTGGAGAGCGGTGGTGTTCTTTGTAAGGAAGCGGAGAGAAGCGGGCACTAAGCGAGGGTGATAGGGATGGTGGCCATACGCTAATGTTTGTCTTATCTGCTGTAGGTTAGCATGCGGACACAGAACCAAGAAGCAGACTTGCCGCTGAAGGTTCTTTTGTTGCTAGAGGCTCTTTTGTTGCTGTTGTTTCTTTTACGACCAGAAGGAAGCCAGGAAGCAGGCATGCGGCCATAGGCCGCCCCGTGTTATTTCAGTGTTTTTTTTTTTTTTTTATGCTCATTTGTCAGTAAGAGAGTACGGAATAAAACCTGGGGACCTACTTTGATAAGAAAGGATCGGTGTCGCTATCACGGAGATGGATGGATATATCAAGGTCCTTTTTTCGCTAGTTAGTTGTGTCTGTGTGTGGACATGAGAGAGGGATAGTGAGCAGAGAAAATCTTTTACCTCTTTATTGTGCATACCTTTGCATGTTCTGCATTCCCTGGCATTTCATTTCGTGCGAGTGACTGGCGGTGATCGTGGACACTTAATATGTGATGAGCACGGAGTTGTTACTACTTTACTAATAAGTCTCAACGATCTCAAAAAGGTTGAGGGCCGCTGCATTTGCCTTCTTGAGTCTCCCGCTGGCCGTGCACAACCCCGCTATCTCCAAAAAGTTATGAAGGTTAAATTTTAGTTTCGGCCCAAATTCAAACAAGTGGTTTATTAGACTCTGACAACTCTATCCCGCCCTCTGGTTACCTCAAAAATGTCTAAGACGGGCCAAAGGGTAAATGTTCTGGCTTTGCTGAGTATTAAGTTTCTCTCTAAGGCAGCCAACTAGCGGGAATCTAGGCTTGCTGTTATAGACATTCTGGCACAGAAGGGGACCTGGCTGATTGTATCAGGAACCACAGAATCTCCGGAAACTAATACTGATGCACCTAGTGAGTATGCGATCATCTAGGGAGAAGAGGCCACCAAGGCACGGGGAATGCTTGGCAGACCTTTGGATAGTGACCATTGCGAATTGTATGCAGAGGTGCTAGATCCTAGTGGTATGGCAGAAGTTTGAAAAGCGATAAGCTGGGAAAGACCAGGCAGGGATTTGGTTCCTGCGTGAAGAGTTGTCCTAGGTAGAGTATCATAAAGATAACCTTGTTGACGACAAATCCTATCTTGAAAGAGTTTTTTCTGAGTTAGCGCTGCCAGAGAAGTCCAAACTGAAAAGGATAGTAAATACCTTTAACTGTCGAAATTATCGTTGCCCTACCACCCATTTAGAATCTCGGTTTGGAATAGGTCGCACTATGAATCTACCTCCTATGATGAGATATGCGATCACCTTATCATCGAGCAACAACAGTTGACCAAGGGTGGTGCTGTGAGTAAGGCAACCAATGCCTTCTATGCTGGTAGAGGAAAGGATAAGAGAAAAGACAACGGAAGGAGAGGTGGAAGTAGGACAGAGCAAAATGTCGGGAAAGACACATGTTTCTACTGCAAAGAAAAGGAACATTGGGCAAATAAATGTCCAAAGAAGCCCCAGGCTAAGAGAGGTAGCTGGTATGGTAAAGGAAGTGGTGGAGGGCAAGGTGGAAGTAGCCAAAGCTATAGAGCTAATAGTGCTTTACCACTCTCTGAGAGTGGATCTGCCCAGGCATGGACTGCGATGGACGAAAAAGCAGCAAAGGTTTCTCGGTCGCAATGAGTCTTGGATTCCGGGGCCACTCACCATATGACTTCCGATCGCTCCAAGTTTCAAAGCCTTATCCCTCTTCAAACCTCGATCCATATTGCAAATGGAGCTACCATGACAGCAGTGGGAGAAGGAGATATTCTTTTGAGTCTGTTAGTTCATGGGATCAAAAATTCAGTCATTCTAAAGAAAGTCCTTTATGTGCTGGAGATGTGAAGTAGTGGACTTGTCTCTCTCCGTTGCATTCATGCAGCAGGGGGAATCGTCAGCTTTGGTCCTGATAATACAGTTACTATTATGAATTGGAAGAAATATTATTGTATTGGCAGGCTTCATCAGAATGCCTACATCCTCCAAACCTAAACAGAACCTAACCAGGCAAATCAGGCCCAAACTGTTACCAAGGGGAGTGCTACATTTTGGAATAGCATTGCAGCCTAGGACACATCAGTTCTGACAAAGTCAAACAACTTGCCAAGGACCACCTGGAGATAGTTATCAACAGTAACTGTACCAAGCCTACCTGTCTTAGCTCTATTGCTGCAAAGCTAACCCGCACTCCAAACTCCTCTCCTGCTACTCGCATCACTACTGCACCAGTTCAGCTTGTCCACTCTGACCTTGCTGGACCAATAACAACTGCCTCACTAGCAGGCTCCCGCTATTATCTCCTAATTATCGATGACTACACCAGATATACCTCTGTGTATTTGCTACAGCAGAAGTCTGAGACATTTGCTAGGTTCAAGCAATATAAGACTCTTGTAGGAACTGTTATAATCAGAAGATTAAAGCTCAGAGAAGTGATAATGGTAGAGAATACACAAGTTATGAGTTTACTAAGTTTCTTACTGATACTGGCATTGCTAATTAGAAAACAACTCCTCACTCGCCAGAACAGAATGGAGTTAGTGAGTGCGCCAACCGTACTTTGGTTGGAAGAACCACAGCATGGATCCTTGATCATCAGCACTCCGATACTCTATAGGCAGAAGCTATCCATACTGCTGTATACCTCTATAACCGCAGCTCTACTGTGGCTAAGAATACAATACCCTATAAGCTATGGACCAACCAACAGTCTAGTCTGTCCCACCTTATTTCCTTTAGTACACCAGTCTTTCACCATATTCCAAAAGCCAAACGGAGCAAGTGGGAGAATAATGGAGAATGATGCATAGTAGAGGGCTATGAGGGGACAAACCAGTATCGGGTACTAGTTGGAAAGAAGATCATGATTGCAAGAGATATAAGAGTTATTAAGGAATCGGATAAGAAAGACGAGGTAGACCACTTTCAAGCATTGGATTCTGAGGAGGACAGTATGGAGGAAACTCAAGGTGTGATAAGGCCGGAGACTCCTAAAGCAAGCCCATAGGATGTAAAACTTGCACAGGAACTAGATGTTATACCATTGTCACCGCCGACTCGCATAGCCTTACTGATTATTCCTACCGCATCTTACAGACTGCGTCGAGCAAATGCAGGGAAATTTACCTCTACCTGGATTCAACATGAAGCATATCTTGCAAACAGACGCCTTGATCCTGATGAACCTACATCTTATCCAGAAGCCCTGAACTCGCAAATGGCAACTGAGAGGAACACTGCAGTTAATGAGGAGCTGAGATCTATTCTGGATAACCAAACTTGGGAGGTAGTGGATTTGCCAAAGGGGAAAATACCAGTAAAATGCAGGTGGGTATTCAGAGTGAAGTGGGGTGTTGGAGGAGAAGTTAAAAAAGTATAATGCACGGTTGGTTGCTATAGGATTCACAAAGCGCTATGGAATTGACTAACTTGAGAGTTTTGCACCTTTTGTCAAGCTCACATCCCTCAAAATATTCCTATACCTTGCTGCCACCCATTATTACGAAATTGATCAAACAGATATTCAGATTGCAAACCTTCTTGGAAAATTAGAGGGGGAAATTTACATGGAAATTCAAGAAGGCATAGGTGAGGAAGAAGATAGTGCTACAGGGAGAAGAAGAGTTTGCAGACTGTTCAAAGGATTATATGGACTGAAGCAGTCTGGCAGAATTTGGAATCAAGAGTGGGATACGCATATGGTTGGAAGTTGTGGATTTAAGAGAAGTAAGGAGGATCATGCAGTTTACAGAAAAGAGAAACAAGGGGAATTTTGTTAGGCCCTCTATTGGGTTGAAGATGTTCTTTGGAAAGGACCCTGACAGATGGTGGATGAAGCCAAAGTACTACTAGTACAACAATATCCTGTCACAGATTTAGCAAGAGCACATTTCTTCCTTTAGATAGAAATTGTTCGGAAGCCCAAGCAAATCAACCTAAATTATGTGGCCTATATACAGAAAGTCTAGGAGCGATTTTAATGGGTAAATGTGCATACCATCTGCAGATCACTAAATCCCGGAAGCAAGCTACAGGACCCTACCGAACCTACTCAGGAGGACCCAGTAGTTGACGAAACAGACTACAGAAGTATGATAGGAAGCCTAATGTACTTAATGCTATGTACCAGGCCAGATATTGCCTTCACAGTAGGAGCCTTGAGCTTATACAACAATATACTGAAGAATAGCTACCTGGTCGCTGACAAATACCTACTCCGCTATGTGAACAAAATTTCTACTGCTGGATTAACACTCGGCCCTTTCTCTATTACTACAAGTACTACCCTCCAACTGGCCAGATACAGTGATGCAGACTGGTCCGAAGATTTGGACACAGGAAAAAGTACGGGAGGGTATGTGTGTATGATTGAGGAGGGATCTACTAAATCAGCGGTATGATGGTCAAGCATAAGCCAGCAAATGATTCCCCTGTCCTCCACCGAAGCAGAATATATGGCTCTTCCACAGCCAGCTAAAGAGGCAATTTGGGTATCACAATTTCTTGCTGAGTTACAGTATGCACCTGAAGATCCTCTAGAATCTACAAAAATCCTTGTTGACAACCAACGATCTATCGTACTAGCTAACTATCTAGAATTCCATGCTTGCACTAAGCATATAGCAATCTAAGAGAATTACAGGAGGGAAAAGGTTGCGACCGGCGAAATCGAGTTAAAGTACTTGCACATCGGCGACATGATTGCCGACTGCCTTACCAAAAGCCTTAGCTATGATAAAGTGAAACGCTTTCAAATGGATATGAGAGTAACTTAAGTGGGAGGATGTGAGGCCTTAGGTGAGACTAGTTCGTCAGTATCATTCACAAGGCAAAAGAGATAGAGTAGAGAAAGTTTTTTTTATTTTTATTTTTTAAGCATGCCTCGCAGAGTGGGAGTGGAGGAAATCCCGTATGCTACTTTGCATGCTTCCTATTTTTTTCTATCATTACATTCTCCATTCTAAAGTCCCCATCCTCTACCTTCCACCCTCTACAGTCCTGCATCCACTATCCTCGGTCCACAGTCCTCCGTCCACTATTCACCACCCTACCGCCCACCATCCACTATCCACCATCCACAATCAACTGTGCACAGTCAACCACACTCTATCCGGTGTCCTTAGTCCTCCATCAATTCTCTGCCGTTTGGTTACAGTTCGCCCCATCGTATGAATTCAGCCGTTAATTAGCCCAACATCTTTTGTCTGCCGCACCTCATTTATTCGCAGTTCGTTGTGGACAGTTTTTCCAACGCTGCAGCTGTTGCGATCGAGCATTCCTAAGTGGGATATGTGTTTGCGCATATGGGAAGAAATGCTGTAGGTGGTGGTTTGTTTTTCTGTTCCTTTCTTTGTTAGAGATAAGAGAGGAGGAGAATGGAAGCGGAAAAGACAGGATATTGTAACGGGAACGGGCTCAAAGGTCGATGGAAGGCATTGCTAGTTCTTTTATCTTTTCTTCGTTAACGGGAACGAGTCAGAAAGGAGAGGGTGACTTGTTGGAGAGTTCTGTTGTCTTTCCTATATTGGTATGCAAAGGGTACAAAGAGGTGCGGGAAAGAGGTACGGGAGGGAAGTACGGAGAGCGGAGGCGTTCTATGTAACGACGCGGAGAGTAGCGGTAACTAAGCGAGGATAATACGGATAGTGATCATTCGCCGATGTTTATCTTTTCTGCGCATTGTTAGCATGCGGATACAGAAGGAAGAAGCAGACTAGCCGCGGAAGGTTCTTTTTAGCTAGAGGCTCTTTTGTCACTGTTGTTTCTTTTATGACTAAAAGGAAGCTGGGGAGCAGGCATGCGTCCATAGGCCACACTGTGTTATTTCAGTGTTTGTTTTTTTTTTTTTTTCTCCTTTTTCAGTGAGAGAGCATGGAGGAGAACTAGGGGACCTACTTTGATGAGAAAAGATCGTTGTTGCTATCACTGAGCTGGATGGATATATGATGGTCGTATTTTCCCTAGTTAGTTGAGTGTGTCTGTGGACATAAGAGATCGAGAGCGAGAAGAGAAAATCTTTTACCCCTTTGTTGTGAATACCTTGGCATATTCTACATACCTGGGCATTTCAGTTTGTGCGAGTGACCGGCGGTGATCGCGGGCGCTTAAAAAGATTAGCCCCATTCCATATAACCAACCGGGTTCAGAATATGGACCTTGAGGACAACAGAGTCATAATTAAAATCACTTGTGAGCAGTAGTTACCTGTTTCCACTACGCCAAACGCCTAAGCTAGTAATTTTGGTTGTGTAACCCAATCAACCTCTAACACTAGACAGGGATCTTATAAGTCTCGACATCTATCTAATAGAAAGCAAAATTAATACATCAAGCCTAGGTCGTGCCTGAGCTTAGGCAATGGGGAAAAACCTTTCACGAGGCCAATTCCCCCACTAGTGTTGTCCTGGTCACCCCTGAACTTTCCTCTCTAACTGGATAACTTTATCAAGAAAGACCTACACTATATACAATGTCCACTCCAAGACCAGAAGGTCAAGCAAGAGGGTCAGGAATCCAATCAGGGGGGTTCAAATTTGTATTATGCCTGGAAATACTGATCCTGATCAACACTCAAAAAGATATCAATCAATTGCAGAATAAAGATCGCAATACCACTAACCTTATATGGAATAAGTACTAGCTTATGAACATTTATAATACAAGGTGAATTGTACTTCGAAGTAAGCAACAAGACCTATTATACAGAATATATTGTATATGTCTTTAACGTCCTCAGATATCGTGCTTCAACTTAGATAACACCATATATGCAATCATGAAAAACAGAAAGCTGGAACACCTATGTGCAGTTTACTAACGCACTCAAAGACCAGTTTGTTGATGTAAATGTAGAGAATTCTGCTACAACAAAACTGTATCACCTGTGACAAGGAAAGGAACAAGTAGGTAGTACTGGAATTCCATTTTCTCACAACTAATAAAGCCAATGAGGACGGTAGTACCTGAAAACAACAATTGTTCTGGCGAATCAAGGTGATTGGGTAAGATATATGGGCAGCAGACTACAAGAATGGCCATAATATCTATAGTTTAACCAAGTGGGCTATTGAAAAAGAACATCAGATCATTAAGAACAAACACCTACAAGGAAATTCAAAAGCCATCAGCTGGATTCTATTCCACACCAGAAATAGCAACAGCACCCGACCATCAAGCAACTCTTCTAATGTCCCTATAAATCACCTAGACTTTAACACATGAATGATACAATCAAGATCAACCTTTGAGATCTGAGTTAATGCGAAGAAGCAGGCGCAACCTATGTCTAGGATCTGCAAACCCGGGCCAAAGCGGCTGCACCTGCCACAACATCTCAGATGAGGAAGACTAAACTAGTCAGTTCAACATTAGGACTAATATCAATAGTTGGAAACCATGACCCAACCTATAAAAAATAGAAACTATAAAGGGGAATAAACAGTGGGGACAGGAAGAAAGTCACCGGTGGGAGGCAGTCTGAGGGACAAAGAACCAATACCATCGTAATTGGAAATCTCTATGCAGCAGTGGCAAATATGGACATGCAGAAACAAAAGAAGGATCTTGGAATCGTATGAATACGCTTACAAGGCAAGGACAAGAGAGCAATCATCAATGGGATGATTGAATGAGGAACCACTGCAACCTTTATTGACTAGGATTTTAGTCAAAGACACAGAATACCAATTAAGAAAGCACACAAGATGAGAGACATGTACCTCGTTGATGGGGATCCAAGAACTAGGTGACCTATTACCCCTATAGCGCAAGTACCTTTGGAGATTAGCTCACCTAGTAAAGTGGCTTCCTTTTAAATATCGGATTTACTCAACAACGAGGAAGTACTAAGACTGCCCTAACTGTGATAACATACCCCAAAAATAGTTTAGGAAAGCAAGAAGATTACCATCGACAGTGAGAATTGTATAATGTTATGCCTGACAAATATGTGAATGGTGGACCTGTTCCATAAAGCAGAAGCCCTGGAAGAGAATTTGACTGTAAAGCTTTATACTATCAAAACCAAGTATGTCTACAATATCCAATTTATGTGATTGACAAGAATTTCAAGGATCCGGATGAAAGGATCAGGAATAGCAGTAGCCTGTGACTTGTTTATGTGTGAGAAAGACACAATATCAGCCAAATGCTATTCATGCATTAGCATATAATATCTGTAGGACTAACCGTATGAACCTAAGGTAGGATTACTGAATGCAGGGGGTTAGCAGTAAAATATGAAACAATTATCCAGGCTAGGGTAATTGACTGCAATTAGTGAGGTGAATTAAAGGTAGTCTTGGGGAACCTGTAAATAGATGACTATACTGTTAAGCCGTTGGGTATAATAGAATATGTTATAAGTGTGAAGATTCTGATAGGAAAAGGCCTGGAAGTGGAACAACTGGCTTCCACTAAGAGAGGCGATGATGGGTTTGGCAGCATCCACCTTTCCAAATAATTGAAATCCATGATCTATCTAGGAAATTCTTGCTGAATTTCTACAGTAGTGGTAAAGCTAAAGGAATCATCATATGAGATTATGAGACAAACAAGGCTAACAAGATAGAGGGCATCAATTCTAGTACTAAGCTAGCGATCAAGGGAAAGAAAGAACTAGCAAAAGGGACTATGAGAAATATTGTACCAATAGAATAGCATCAGTACCTGGACCTGTTCAATGAAGAGGAATAAACAAAGTTACCCGTGTATCAAGTTAAAGTTGGTTTGGAAATCAACCAAAGGAAAGGAGGAACAATCCCTCCAAGAGGCATGTACCCATTAGGGGGAAAAGAGCAGTAAGAAAACAGGGAAAATCTAAGAGTCAAATAAAACCGAACGTGAAGTTGTGACTGTAATATAAACGGAGCCTCTCTGATTGTGTTTGTCAAAAAGAAAGACAGCATACCACAAGACTGTGGAGATAATCAAGGATTCACTAAAGAGACTAAATAAGACAGATATCCCTTACCACTAATAGAGGAGAGGCTAGATAGGCTATGGAGAGCTAAGATATTCATTAAAGTAGATATGAGGAACACCTATCATAAGATTAGCGTCAAAGAGGGAGACAAATGGAAAACAATATATAGGACTACATATAAACTATAAGAATTAACGTTTTGCCATTCACAGGCAAGAATGCTAACACATTATTCCAAAGAGCAGTTATTCGAATTCAGAGGTGATTCCTGGATATCAGTTGTATTTTCTATCTAGACAAGATCATAATATATTTGGAAACCCAGGTGGAATAGTGAATCCAGGCTTTGAGGTTCATGAAGGCCCTAGACAAAGAAGGCATTACGATCCACCAGTCCGAATATGACCTACACAAAGCAGCAATGGAATCCATATGGTATATAATCAAAGGAAGCACAATCAGAGTCGACTCAGGCAAATCATAAGCAATCTTGGAATGGGAACCACCTGGGCCAATAAAAGACATGCAGAGCTTTAATGGATTCTGCAATTTCTATCGAATATTCATACATGGGCTCAGCCGTTTAACCAAACAATTATACAAACTCACACAGAAAGACATCAAATGCAACTGTATCAAACTGATAACAAGAAGAATTTGATGTACTTTTAAAACGCCTGACTTTCTTACCACTTATGGTACCTTAATATCCAACTGGGGAGATCCTGATTGACACCGATTTATCGAAAGTTGTATAATAGGGCATACAATCATACCAAGGAGTAGATGGAAAATGATGACAACTAGCCTACAGGTCAAAGATGATGTTATGAGGGGAGTGCAATTATGACTTCCACAACAACGAGGAATTAGCCATTGTACAAGCACTAAAGGAAAGGAGAGGTTGTACAAAAGGGAACAGGCACCGAATTCTGATTGTCAAAGATCACTAAAATCAGGTACTGGTTCGAACCACCAAGGACTCAATATCCGACAAACAAATTTGAGCAAAATAGTTAAATGATTCATTATCGTGATAGAATATCAATATGGTAAACAAATTGGATAATTTTATACATTCACGAGGAGAGCTGATATTATTACAGCCAAAGACAAGGAAAGGATCCAATAAGGCAAACCATTATACTACTGATAGAACAATACTTCGAAACCCAGAAAGTAGTTACATTCGTAGGAAACGGATCCTGGTATCCAAGAAGCAAGCCAAAGGGATAATTAGATTAGAGTAATTTTGAAGCTATGCAACATGGAGTCTATTAAATGATTGGAGTTGCTCTGCGGGCATGTCAATAGAAGGAGGGATACTTATACTATCATGGGAAACTATGGGTATGCAAAAAACATGAAATATATGACTTGTGTCATACGATAAAATCATGATGAACAAACCATTATCCAAAGTGGAACCAGCTGAACTAGGGGGTTACTGCTACAAAAATCTTACTGGCCAAAGATGCAAGAACATATTAAAAGATATGTCAAAAATTGCAATAACTGACAGAAGACAAAGGAGACAAGTAATGAACCTAATCGGCTATTGCAACCCAAGTAAGCACCACCCAAACCAGGGAAATCAATGCTGCTGGATTTCATCACTAATCATCTAAAATCTGCTAAATACGATTCCAACCTGATTTTAATCAACATACTAACAAGATGAGCTATTTTATACCTTTCAACAAGGATATGAACACTAAGGACTTTGGATGAATATTTCTGGGAGAAATATTCGGGTTACAGGGTCTACTGCGAGACATAATCACCAATCGAGGAACTCTATTCACCATTGACCTATTGACTGCAACCATGAATTCCATGGAGATCAAAATGTGACTGAGGACGGCATTTCATCCACAAAAGGATTGCCACAAAGAAAAAACCCTCTGCATTTAAGCACACTGCCTGCGACCCTATATCAACTCCCAAGACCACAATTAAGCAGCACTCATGCCTCCGGAAGACTTTGTATAGCACAAAGGACGACAAGATACAATTAAGACCATACTCTTCTATGTCAATGATGGGCAACACCCAGTGCAGGAGCCAATTTGCAACATGATAGCAAAGGAGACGATAAATAAGGAATAAATAGGTGAGATTCAAGAAATCCTAAATCACCAAATAATATATACAATATTATGCTTGAAGAAAAATTACCATCAGCATAGAAAACCAAAACAGAATTTAATGTCAGGTGATATAACTTTGGGTGTTACAGAAAACTATCAGGAACACAAGACCATGCAAGACACTCAACAAAAATTAAATTGAATCATTTAAGATAATATCGAAACTAGAGTCAAATTCCAATAAAGGGTTATTTCCCTTACAGATCAGGATGCATATCATCTTCCATATATATCTACTCTAACAATACCAAAATAACCAGTTCCTCTAACTAAAAAAAAATCCTCCTCCTCCTATGGAGTTATAATGAAAATTAAATCCAAACTTACAGAGAATATTGACATTCTCTAAGACACAAGACCTCTACAATATTGAGCCAAGTAGACTGACTACTTACTAATTCACCAGAAAACCTGATACCCAACAGGAAGCATCCACAATGCCAAGCTCAGAATTGAATTTTTACATTAGCAGTATCTAAAAAACCCAGAATGAGATACTGTTAAGATTGCACCAGTCGACAGCCACGACCAAAGAATGCTGACACCCACTGACTGCTAGAATGCTAACTCCAAGGCTACTACACCTACAAGCCTACAGTATGCAACGCAGCAAGTAAGGAAAATCCCATCAGAACACAATGGTCTTTCATAGACTGCTTGCAATAACGACAATTACAAAGTTCACTTACATGTTATAGAAGGAAGAAATTGGTTCCCAAAAGAGTCAAAAATATGTAGACAACAACAGCGACATAAGGAGGCATACAGGATCCTCTACTTTCCAGACAACTGGCCGGCACATCAACCAGACCAAGTCCATGGTGCTTCTTAACCAGGATGTAACTGAGACACAGCCCCCTTGAATGAAATTGATGCACACATTAGAATTAGATAAACATCTGCTTGGAAACAGTTGAGGGGAGTGAAGGGTGACATTATTGAATCAGAGAGCAGCTTTGATCTTATATGTCTGGGATCACAAATTTAGGGTTTACCAAACCTACCAGCCAGCACAAAAGGCACTATTCGGGAGAGAAGAGGAGACATGCAAACCTACTCGACAATAATTCGCAACTGGTAATGAAAGATCCGTGCAGCAGACCTTACCTTGAAAGTGGTCCGTGTAAACTATTAACAAGACTCATAAAAGGTTTACATTTTGAAACCAGAATTGCGCAGGATGTGAGAAAGCATGATAAAGATAGAACTTTAAGCCAGAAGGGACTTAGGCAAGAAGGAGAGATGCACTATTCTTACAAGGTGACTAAACTCTACAAACGAAAGATGACTGATAGTTGTGAGTCAAGAGGCTTTGAGTAATTTTGCACTATGACTCCTTAGTACTCTTCGTTCTTCAAATAATGCAAAATTGGTACAATCATTTATGTTTTGATTAGTTGATCATGTGTATGACTCACTGTTGTGAGTTTTAGGAGGGTATAAGTTTCACATATGACTCCACATATAGGTCATGTGTTTGGTCCATGTGACCAGGTCACGGTACATAATTTCTGTTATGAGTTATGTTTGCTTTAGGACAATAGCAGTTGACTCATTGGAGTCCCTAATTGATTTCATAGTATTATAGACTATGAGTCATACTGGTTGAGTGACTCATATGTATGAGTCACAAGTGGTATGGTTCAGGAGAGAGTGTAATATAAGGGCCTCTTGGCTGCTAGTTGTTATGACATTTCACCCAACCATCTAAGTTCTTCCCTATACAATTACTTTACATCTTTACCTTCCAGGCTTGTTATTCATCTTGTGTGATTGGAGAAATAGGGTTCGGCTATCAATACAATTAAGGCTAGGGCCAACAAATAATTGTGGCTCTCTCACTACTACTATTTGTTGTTTACTTCTCCAACCAGGGCGGCTGTGAGTAGCACAATTCCTGATCACTAACTCGTATAGAATAAGTACATTAATGGCGAATAAGTTATATATTCGATCCTTGGTGAGAAATAGTTACTACTTTCCAGTCAGACAACTGGCTAGGATAGTAACAAAATTGAGTGGCATGACAACAAGTTACTTAGACCCAACCTTTGGAAACAGAAAACACAATTAAAGAATATATTGGCTACATGACTATTTGTTATTTTGGCCATGAGGTTGGCAGTCCTTCAGCAAGATGATTCTCTATCGAATCATCGCCTAACTTAACAGTTCCTCTACTTGGTTTAAAGTTTATAAGAAAGTCTAGGTTACTTATCATATGTGAGCTTGCGGCTGGATTGCTGTCCCAGTTGTGTGGGCAATGTGCCTTTTGGGTAATAAGGAGATATGTTGCTGTAATGACTGGATGACATATTTCTCATTTTCCAATCTTTGATGAATCAAGAGCTTGGTTTTCCTTCTTCTTCAGATTGTGGCCCTGGACTTCATGGTACTAATTCCAGGTATGTCCTGCAGCGCGAGGAGTGGGGTATTGCTATTTACACAAGGTACATGGCTTGAAAGTGCCAGGAGGGCTTGGGGAGGAACCGTTCCATTTACTTGCACATCTGCACTTTTAGATGCTTTGTCATCATCCGCTTTAACCATGGGTCTCAAGTCCTAGAACCGATTGAAGACATCATCGTGGTAGTGGTTTGGATGTTATAAAGGATATTGCTTATCTAGTCTCTATCAGAGTGGATAAGAACTACAGCTTTGGATTCAGGTGAATCAAAACCAGATTTGATTACCAATGGTTTAGTATATCGGTCATAGGCAGAGGAGTAGGAGCAACAGTGTTGCATTCGAGTTCAGAGGGTATTGTACTTATTAATATGGTCTACAATAGGTGCAAAGATATTGTCCATGGTCTCCAAGAGGTTAGTGAGATGTTCGAAGAAGGAGTTAATGTTTTCTCTAGTGTACAAATAATGGAACCCACGCCTCATAGCTGGGGGTGCTTTGTGGCTAGCCAATAAAATCAGCCTTTAGGGATCAATGGTTTTAAGGAGGGCGGGAGAGGCCCATTGGTAGTGAGCGCAAAATTAATCTATTTTATCAGGGTATATCTTTCAATATTGAACCTCATCTGCGATTGTTAGACTTTCCTATTCCGTTTTGATGTCCCAGTATGTAATATGTGGACAGGTTCAGGTACATCTATTAACACTCTCGTTAGCCTCTACTTTGTCAGATTACCTTCATTTGATATGATTTTTTTGTATTTGATATCCCAAGCAGAAAGTCTTGATTTGGGCTTTCAGATTAGTGTATGCTTGGTAGGATTGTCAGGACTGTGCCCCTAGAGTCCCAAGGGAAGGAACACCTCATGTATACAAGATCTATAATTGACGCAGAGTGGTGGGAATGCGACAGGGTTCCCAGGAGTGCGTCAGGGCTACAGGATTCCTCCGGCTGTACACCTACTGGTAAGGATAGGAGCTGCGGGTTTCCAGAGCCTCAGATCCTGTAGGAGTGATTTCATGTATCTAAGTGTGGTCTCCTGACTAGAAGGTGATATCACACTTCAGACAGTTGCCTAGATAGTAAATACACCTGTTTGAAAGGCAATCCTATTGTTTCCCTTTGCTCTATCAATCACTCTATTATACTCCACATATTTTCGCCTCTCAGCAGGTTTCCCTAGGACACCAAAGCGGTAGCAGGCTATCGCTTATGGACTATTATATAACTGTTAACACAGGCTAGTGCCGATTATATTTTATTGCCACACCATTTGATATTTGGTTTGAAGGATTGCGAAAGGTTAGTAGGATCAATCACGCAGTGCTCTTCTCGATAACTTGTTAGTATCAGGGGCGGTAGGTAGAGACTTGAGACTCTGGTGCTACATTCTATATAACCAACAGAAGAAGTCCGGCCAATAGGTCTAGAACAATATCTATACCTTCCCGCAGACTTGGGAATGAATCAGACATAGACCTACAAGGAGAAGGTGATGATATACCTCTACCTTGACAAGGTTTACTAAACAATAAGACCTTGATCCAGACTTTGAAGAAGACCTTAATGCTGAACAAATTGTCCAAAGAGAAAGTGAGAGACCTGAAACAGATCTGGAATCGAAACCAAGAACCATAAGCATCTAGGAGACAGTCTTAATAACTCTACCATATTTTGCAGTACCCTCAAGAAGCGAGACACCACATAGTTGATATCCAGACTCTCCTGGAACCTCAAGACTACCACCTCTAGCTCAGGAAAGAGGGAAAGAACCAGCAACAACCAGACACCCCCATGCACCCCTGCCAGCATCTAGGACAATGGCTGACAGTGCAGAACAACCCTCTATATCAATGATCTAGCGTCCACAACCATCCAGGTACAGTAAAGAAGGAGAGGATCTACACCCAGACAACTCTGGCGCTAAATTAAGGGAGGTTAAGATGTAGTTATCCAAGTATGATTTGATTCATGACAAAGAGGATTTAGTTTACTACTGTGGGGCCTATACAGGAAGGCGAGCATATAGTCCATACCTCAACCCGATGGATGAGTTTGAAGAGAATAAACCATCAGTGAAAGGATACCTGACTGGATGTAAGCAGATCTTTGAAGTATCAATTAATACAGATGACCTATACCTCAAATGACAGAAGATATAACCCCATGGAGGAGGCATGTAAGGGAGAATATCCCGGATAGCTGGTCAACTAGAATTCCTGAGAGTAATCCTTCCTAGAGACTGCACATCAGACTATGCACAAAGCCAAAGCTTTTTGGATGGCATGGATCCCACGCTCTGAAGAAATGAGAAACTACAGATAAGAGATACCGATAAATGGAATCAAGTTGCCCAATTGGCAGAGTGATATGATGCAAGAATGTTTAAAAAAGGAGGCTATTGGAGTATTAGTAGCTCCTCTAGCAGATCAGGAAATAAGCCAAACAAAGCTAAGACCTCTCCAGAGCAAACCAGCAACAATCTAGGAGGACAAGGCAAAGCTCTAGCAAGAAATTTCCCCACTCCCAATCATAATAATTCAAGCAAGCAGGATATGGATTGACTCAAGAGAAGAGGAGCCTGTTACTACTGTCGAGAGGCAGGATATATGACAAATGATTGTCCAAAGAATCAGATCAAGTCCAAAGATCTCAGAGTTACCCAGGATACCCACGATATTGACGAAAAGCACTATGAGGCAGAAAGGGGTAAGACTTTACTATTTTAAGAAATGAATACCACAATAACTTACGAGACTATTGTTTGCACCCGAAACCAAGTGGCTATGACATTTCTTGCATTAGAAATCACAATGCTAGTCAACAAGATACCTGGCAGGGTACTAGCAGACCCAGGATCTATAAGCGGTACCCTAATCAGCAATCGCTTTGTCACAACAAATTAAGTCTCTTTTACCAATAAGAAGACACCTATAAGGCTAAAAGTGCCTGTCAAGCAATCCAGATCCAGCAGTAATCACACCTTCATGATAGATATCGAAATTGAAAGTATGAAGGTACTCAAGGTACACATGACATTGACTCTAGTATCAGACTATGTGATGAACTCAATATTGATAACTACATACACTTTGGAGCAGTGAGAGACTTCTGGAAAAATACCCTCTACTTCCCTGACCACAAGTCAGAGTAAAATGCAATGAGAACAGCACTCAGCCTAGCTCTGCAATGGCTAAACTGGAACATCTACCATATTTCATCAAGATATTCTCTCTTGTTTTTGTGAAAGAAATACTTGAAACCCTACTGCCATTCTGGCGCTTTAACTTGAAGTTTATGATCAATGACCTAGACCTTCATGTCAAGATACCAACCTTCAAGACCCATGAAATATTGTTCCCTAAGTTCAAGGCATTGATAGAGGAACCAACCAGTACTGGTATACTTTACAGATCACGAACTCCTAGAGGCGCCAGCAGGTTCATACAAGGGATACCTAATGGCAGGATAAGATCATTAGTGGACCTTCGCTATAGGAATGTTAACACCAGGAAGGGTGAAGCTCCAATTCCACATCATGAGCTCCGCCTCAATAGGGTGGGTAGAGCCAAATTCCGAAGAAAGATAGACCTCTTTGATGCCTATTTCCTGACCACAGTGAAGCCTGAGGATGAGAAGTACAAGACTATCAATATATTATTTGAAGGCTTTGCCTAGAAACCAATGCTGCAAGGATATACATCTGGGCCAGGAACTTGTATGACAGTCATTGAAGGCCACTATCAGAAGCACTAGGAGTCTTTGTATGGGTATACATTGTTGATATCCTGATATATATGGATACACTACAGGACCATATCAAGATATCAAGGCTGTTTGCCAACAGCTCCAATATGGCGCAGCTATATGCTAAACCAAAGAAGAGTGGGTTCTTGGGACAATTTCTTGATATCCTAGGACACCTTATTGATGATTAAGGCATTCACCAAGCACCAGAGGAGATATGAAGCGTTGAGGACTAGACAACACCTCAGCAGAGAAAGGAAATTCAGTGCCTCAGAGGGTTACTTAATTATATCCCCAAGTTCCTACCACTCAGTGCCACCATCACTGGACCACTTACGGATCTTAGGTGCAATACAGAATTGATATGGACAGCCTTACAGGAAGTACTCTTTCTTGCAATGATAAAGGTGAAGCGGAATTGTCTTGTTCTTATATCTATTGACTATACCTACCCTGAACCAATTTGGCTATTCACAGATCCATCTACTTAAGGCGGTAGTTCTTGGATAGGCCAAGGACCAACCAGAGATTCAGCAAGACCAGCATCATTCCATTGAAGGAAACTGTCTGTCATCTGAGTAACTACCCCACCCAACAAGAGAAATTGTGTGCAATATTTTAGGCTGTAGAAGTTTTCACCCACCTGTTGTCCTACATATAGTTCACTATGGTCACCAAACATGAGAGTCTTACTTATCTCATGACACAGAAGAATGTAAGTGACGAGCAGCTGAGATTGATAATACATTATAGCTGTCTATATTTTAAAATAGAATATAGGCCTGCCGTTGCGAATTTTCTGGCATACTATCTATTCTGAGTAAATGAAAGGGATTCTGGACCTTATGATATAATAGTACAGGACCCCAACTCTGAAAATTCACATCCCCAGAACTACAATTCCAAATATATTATAACCAACTACACCTATTCCTCATACTAAAGCCTGGATACCGTCAGCAAAATGGAAGTCATTGAAGAGTCACAGTACCATCCATCACTCACTATTCCCAAATCTATCTCTCACTCCCCAACAGACTACCTAGTAAGTAAAGAGATTGCAGGAAATAAAGTCACTAGTGCACAGAAGCCCAAGTGCAGTGTTAGTCAAAATGACAGCAGTATCGTGGTAGGCAATCCTTTGGAAGAAAAAGCCACCTTGAACCTACAACAGACTAGTGAGAAAGAAATCCATTCAGCACTATCTTTGACTTCCTGCTATGATTACCAGTGCCTTGAACAAAGAGATAGTAAGGAAGCTAAGGGATATTACCCTAAGGACCCAGAAACCATGAAATCAAGCATAGACAGTGCAAGCAATATCTGATACCTCAAGGGACAGTAGTCCCTTGATTCAAACGATAGGTCTATGTACTTACAATGCCCAGGAAGCAAATATCTCAGACTTGCTGATATGTCAACTCCTGCCTCCACAACTCCAGCTTCTCATTCTTCGCCAGATCCTAGACTCCTCTGTAGTTTTCCTGAATCACTCTGGAATTCACCAGAATCTGTTAAGGCCAGGACCCGGCTTGGTACCCTCCATTCATCCCTCATGGGAAAATTCTGCCCTGCTTTTATTGAAGGACTCCACAATGTTCCTCTTCTCCAGCTGGTCATGGAGAAAACTAACAAGCTGCGCTATTCGATCCAGGATGCCCACCTTATAGCTCACAATACCAATAGCTATTGTAGCATGAAAATTCCTATGGGACGCAGAGAAAGGGGACTATGCCTTAGGGATTTCATCCTTATTATAGGTAATAAAGGCCTAGGACTTTTCTCAGATATAAGTCCTACAAGTACGGCACTTGTTTCTTAGGCGTGCCACAGATGCGCCAGGACCTCCTAGTCTATACTTGCTCTTGTGATCTATGTCTGATCAACAAGAGCCCACCACACTTCTGAAGGGTAGATCTCTAGCCTTGGAAGCACATGACAAAGCCTACCACTCCCTAACCATCGATATAGCTGGCCCCTTCAACAAATCTAATAACCATACAACAATCATAAATTTTATTGAGCCCTTTACCTCCTACACTCATCTTATACCACATGAGGACTCTGCCACCTCCTAAAAGGTATATAGCAAGCTTCAGAAGAAAATGTTAGATGTTCCTTAACATCCCCTAAGTATAGTAGTAGACCAAGACTACTGCTATACTAGAAAGTCCTGGTCTTGTATAATGAAGTTAACGGAATTCCCAGCCAGGATTGCAACTCAATACCACAACCAAAGTAATGGAGGTGTAGGCAGCCGGATGCGGACTTTTAAACAGATTACGAAGAACTTCATCAACAATTTACAGATCAACTTGTCGAATGACCTTTTCCGTGAGAGCAGCAGCTATGAATGTCGTCCGCCATCAATCCTTAGATATATCTCCATACCATGCACTCTATGGATGCCCTTGGAAGCTCTTCATACCTGATGCCAAATCCCCCAATAAAGTACCAGCTGTGGACGATATCCTGAACACCCATGAATCCATTAGAATAGATGTTGATATGGCCAGAAGGTATGCCACATTCTGGCAGACTCTGTAAGCAGATAAACAAAGACACCCTTATCAAAGACTATTTAACATTCGCACCAGAGTTCTTGTGAGAGGACGTCCTTACACCTTTAGCCCTAGAATCCAAGATGCTTGAGCCTCTCTGGTTTGTACAGTTCTAGGTACTAGAGCATGACTCTTGTAGTGATAACTTCAGGCTAGAATTGCATTTGAGAATTGAACTCCTGAATCTATATTTGTACATCACATCCCTCTAGGAATACCATTAGATGGATCCCAATAAGATTACATCCAGGATGATGCATAAGCTGGCCCCTAGACTTATCAAGAATGCAGCAGAATGGGAGGCAGAGGAGAGACTGGACGATGGTCTACCAAACAACAGAATTGAATTCCTTGTACACGGGAACGGCTAGGAAAGGATTTATGATTCTTTAACCCTATCGGGGACCTAGAGAACTAAATGGAAATCATAGCGGAAATATTTAAAAGAAAACGACAGTAGGTAACTATTACCTAAGATAACCTCCCGCTATGACAGGACCTCTTTGGAGACTATGGAAGGCTCTCCTATTTCTTGCTGTAGAAGCAGTTTACACAACGATTCCTGACTGCGCGATAACAATGCGGTATATGGTTCTCCTGGCTCAAATGATCACTACTTTAACATAATTGATGGATTCAATGGTTTGGCCTGGAGAGCGCTGTGTTGAGGCCTATAACCTTAGCAGAAGTTAAGTTTGGTTCAGATTTGGGGAATGTAATATATGTACGGGTTCCAAATCCTCTATTACCATTCTCGTTACCTTTTACTTTGTTAGATTACCTTAATTTAATTTGATTTCAATTGTTTTTAATTTTCCTACTGGAATCTCTAGAATCTGGCACTTAGATAACGGTATGCTTGGAACATTAGTAGCATTGTACTTCACGAGTTTCAAGTTAACATACAGGTTATTCTATACTGGCGCTAGGAAAGACGCTGAGTAACGAGAAAGCCACAGGCTTGCGAGGACTCCGGCAGTATTTCTAGAGTCCTGTAGCTGTACACACACCGGTAGTGTTAGTCGTTGCTGGTTTTGAGAGCCTCATGTCTTGGAGGAAAGATTTCATGTAATTAAGAATATTCTCCTGGCTAGCAGGTGACATCAGATATCAGATAAATGCCTAAATGGAGTTAACACTTGGTTAAACAGTAATGTTATAGTTCCCTTTTACTCTATGAACCATTTTATAGGACTACCCTTGCCTTCGCCTCTCATGAGGTCTTCCTGGGACAC
Source organism: Tuber calosporum (assembly GCA_003316355.1). Classification (NCBI taxonomy): domain Eukaryota; kingdom Fungi; phylum Ascomycota; class Pezizomycetes; order Pezizales; family Tuberaceae; genus Tuber; species Tuber calosporum. The sequence continues at coordinate 17,757 of QFET01010422.1, read as the reverse complement.
CAGACGGATAGCAGTCAACCGCTTAAGCTCTACAGTATAACTGTTCACACCGGCTAGCGGTTATAATACAGTAGGTATATAAATTAAGGACATATTCCCTGGTATTATGCCTGAGATAGTATTGGTCACATTTAGTAAGCTGTCTCATGGTCTTCAATGTTTAAATGGGTGCAGAATCACTTTTGCAGTGGTTGGTATAAGATTTGGAGTTGATGGCAGGAGTTTATAGAATACAAGATGGAAAAAAAGTGTAGTGTCTGCAGTAGCCATTTGGGTGTGATCAAGTCAAATTGACTAAGGTTGCAATATTCTAGTACTTTGCTTTGCACTTGCAAGTGCTTAGGGATGGAAAAAATGCACTTCTATAAGGACTCTATTTTAAGGAAGCCCAAAGTTTGGGTTTAGCATAGAGTGCCATGACCATTATCTATCCATATACTAAGACTCTTTTGCCAAAAATATATTGTTTCGGATGATATTTCCCTTTGACCAAAATGTTTCCTTATTACAGTAAGCAATTTTTAGTTTTCTTGTTAGATGGGTTAATATCAGAAGGAATTTGCTTTTATGGAGAAAAAGGATAGTGTGTAAGTGTCAGTTATATTGCTAGGGATGTTCTGGGGGTATAAATTATTATAATTATTTGTATTAGCACGATCTTATAGTAGGAGTAGGAAAATACACTCTATGATTAACACTATACTGTTTGCACACTTGTGAGGTGTCTTGAATTATGAAGACAGATTGGTAGAGGTTCCTGTACTTGATTAACTAAATAAAGTTGGTGAAACCAAATATTCATTGAGGTGGGTATCCTCCTTGTAATCTGTACGAAAATATGGAAAACATATAGAGAAACAAAAGTGTGAACATGGTAGTCCCTCAAAACCTACCAAGGAAATCGCAATAAAATATGCGTAAGCAGAAGTGGATTATGTGATATAAACTATAAGATATGATCTGATTAATGAGTAGAAGGCATGCAGTCAAGGTGTCTAGCATTCCCACAGGCAGGGTGGAACTGCCTGTGTATAGTAGAAAGTAGAGAAGACTACCATGGCTTCGTGTGGAGGAAGGGATGGGACACACTGATGTACTCTCAGAGTAGATATGAAAGACAGCAAGGGTGACAGTCAAAGCATAAAATCAGGGTCAAGGAGGTCGGGGGTGGGGGGGATGGTAGGACTTTAACGACCTTAAGCTCTTCTTGCAGGGCGGGCTACCCAGTCTAGGCCCAATAGGGGATTGGAGTTGGTAGGACTACAGAGGGATGTGCAAAGATAAGCGAAATAGGTAAAAGGTCTAAACCAGTGCAGGGAAAGGGAGTATCCCAACACTCAAACTATGTAGCAAGGGTGGGGGAAGCCAAAGGAAAGTCAACAACAGTGTAGCGCAAAGAGTCCAAATAGGGAAATGGGTAAAAATACAAGTTTTGTTTAGGCCAGAGGAGCCAAAGTCAGGAGCGCGTTTGCTGTAGGGGGATAAGGCAAATAACTCATGGTTATAGAATTCCAGCATGGGATCAGAACTGGGCACGTGAACATTAAGTTCCCCTAGGGTGTGGACTGGAATATGCTAAGAGGGAAACACAACTCTAGGGGGAACAGAGTAACTAGTGGGGGAAGGAAAAATCCATGTACAATAGGAGTTAAGAACGCGAAAATGTGGAAAGCAAAACCCTAACCAAGAGCAACAATGAAAAAGGTCCTAGCCCATAATATCCTGCCTGGTCCAAAAGACAGGAAGAATAATACAAAACTTCAACAAAACTTAAAAAACTTAAAAGGCAACTCAGGAGAGGGAGAGCAGAAGAAGGGTGTCTGAAAGAAGGTAGACTTGGGGAAGGTAGGAAGAGGACCCCTGTGCACAGTGTCTTCCTTGAAACAAACAATGGAAGCTGGAAGCGATAACCTGGTCCAGGACTTTAACCTAGAGAGAAATACATCCCATCTCCCAAAGCAGTTGTGTTGAACAAAGCCGAAAAGGTTAATGTAAAGAATGGTAGGGAGAGTACAGGTGGTGGTAGGACATTGGCAGGCTGAGGCTGAACCATATTGAGAGGAAGGAGTAGCAGAGGGGGCCTCTGAGGGGCAGAGTGGGCCTCTGAGGGGCAGAGTGGGCCTCCGTGGGGGTTAGGTCACCCAGCCCTAGGGGGTCACGCCTATGTAGTGAAGAAGTGCAAGTTGGGGGGTGGAGGTCTAATTGAAGGTGCGAGTGGAGGGTCCTAGAATACCTGCCTCGTCTGGGACTTGATGGGTAAAATGGTGCCATCGATGGTCAATGTAGCATGCAGCCAGAAGGGAGGATCTAGTAGTAGCAAGGAGGACATTTGGGGCACAACTATGACACTGTCATTGACATGGATATCTAAGGGGTAAGGTGGAGGAGAAGAGTTGGCACAAGGGCCAGCCACTGGGGTCGGCCTAGGAGGAGGGACGACCAATTGTGGCAATCGCGGTATCCAGTGGTGTTGTCCACATAACAGTTGGTGCAGCTAGGAGGATAGCAGTCACACCAGTTATGGACAGGTTTGAGGTTGCCACTATTATGAATGATAGGTTAGGTGCCGTGTTGTTCGACCCAAGTATGGTTCAGGGAGCAGAAGGGGCATATAGCGTGATCACCCTTGCACATGGGTCCAACTTGGCTGAAGTTCCAGCAGTAGAAGTATTTTGTGAAATATTGCACGAGACGGCCTATTGTGAACTGTGATACTGGGAGAACAGGATAATTTTAGGAACCAAGCAGTCCAGATCTGAAGGCTTGGCAATGACAATTAAGGAGGATGAGACCTTGCCCATACTAAAGTCCTTATCTTGGTTAAGAAATTAAGGAGCAATGACTGAAACTCTAGTTGAGTTCGTAAAGGAGCAGGAGGCCTTGTGAAGATGTCATCATTATTGTCACAGAGTTCGACCAATGGGACTGTGGGAAAGACCACCTAAGTAGGGTTAGGGGAGGGATGGAAGAGAAACAATGGGTTCTCACACTCTGGGAAGAACTGGTTTAGGGGAAGAGAGGGAGTGTGGAAGTCTAGAGCTTAGGACATAGTGGGACTAAGAGGTTGTGACTCAAGAGAGAAACAGTCCCTCCATCATTAATTGTAGTGGCAGAGGAGTGTGGGTGGGAATTGTTGCCTTCTTACAAGACTGAAGCGGCGTTGTCTGCGAGGAGGCCTTGGAGAACGAGGGAATCTGTTCTCAAACTAGTGGAGGTGTGTGGGCCATATATATACTGTGATGGGGTAGGAAGGAGAGAAGGCACATTTTATAGTATGAGGGAAAGGGTTGAGGCGTCTGGAGCACCATAACCTGCAGAGGGGCCGCCAGACACAACTGTTCCCTTGCCTTGTCCTATCCTCCAGCCAGCACCTAGTGACAAAAAAAGGAACGGAGGGGTCAAAGCCATAGATGAAAAGATGGGTGTAGGAGGAACAGGATTTTGAGGCTGGAGGGGGGATTGCAAGGATCTGAGGAGTTGGCGCAGGAGCATGGAATCAAGAACTTCCAATAGAGCCAGGCAGACCACAGACATCCTAGGGAACTCGAGGAGTGGGCGAGGTAGGACAGCGGGCTATGGTGAATCACCCAATGTAAACAAGTCGCAAAGAATGGAATGATGGAAGCCATAGTCCGCGCGAATGGTGTCAACCCCCTCCAAAGCCAGGGCAGGCACGGCAGTAACCTACTTCCAAACAAGAACGGTGAGCTCATCCAACCTTGCATTGAAAACAACAAGGTTGTATAGATCGTAGCAGACCCGAGGGAGGAGAGGCTTCAGTACTGGAGAACTCACACAAATGTTCACAGGAGAAGGGGTGGACCTGTCCTTAACCCCAGCTAATGGCAAAAAGGATTATATGGAAGAAAGGTGAGAAGGAGGCTGGGTTTGCAGGTAGGGTAGAGTGCGGAGAGTCCACTGGTGAGAAGGCATGTGAGGTCTAACTCCTGTACAGGATGAGTATGTACTATTGCCTTAGCTGATGGATTCAAGGCCTACACAAGGCCTAGAATGAAGGGTTCGTGAAGCTAAATGAGTTAACCATGGTTGTAAAAATGTAGGTTCAGGAATATAGGTATAGCCGAGTATGTCCTAGCTACCGCCTAGTGGTTGATAAATATATTTATAGTATATTTTTTAAAGGTAAAAACACGGATTTACTGCGAAGTATGGTGACAAAAAACCATCCAAATACAGTTCATCCCACCCCAGTGGCTAAAGAAAACCCTTGCCCAAAGGCTGGGTAGAAAAAAAACTACTGAGAACTGCAAACAAAAAAACTACAAAGTAAATACAATACACGCGAAAAAAGGAAACCAATACACCTGTTAGTAATTAAGACCCAGTACGAACAAAAAGAAACCCAATACCTAACCGGGAAACCCGCACAAACCAATCTGTGAAAGGGCTGTGGCACTACATCCCATATCACCCTACTATCATCTGTTATGGTCCGGGATGTAGGCAATAATATCCACAAGCATGCAGAGGTTCTGGAGACGAGTTAGAGGTGAAAGACAACAGATTGAAGAAGTAGGAAGCAGGAGGCGAACACTGGATGTCCCATTTCAGCTTCAGCAAGGGGTAGAATTGTGTCAGGTATCGGAGGGAGGGGCAGTAGGGTACTAGCAATAAAGGAGTTGGAGCAGTATATGTGCTAGATGATGCAGCACGGAGAGGGGAGGATGTGTAAACGAATCACCAGGGACAAAAACTTGTGCGTGCCCAACTTGTTAGTTTTTTAATAGCAGAGAGTAGAGGAATCAACTATAGGACAGGAAGCCAGTATAGGGCTATACATAGATAGCTAGTACTAGAAGTGTGTAACCCGACTATATCTAAACCTTGATTGCCGTCCCTGTAAAAGCTAAGCTCGCTGAGACAGAAAGAGGAGTGGGAGGAACTATCAAGCCCTGAGGAACAAGCCTAAACAGGAGAAACCATCACCAGGGAACAGAAACGACGGGCCGGGGGGCAGCAATTAATACTCTACCTAAAAGAGCCATTACAGGGGGTGGACGGTACTATGTCGATATCACTAGAAACACCTGGGGTCACCGGTTTTCAATAGGCGAAGGATGGAGGGTGTATAGCATATCCTATGTACATGCCAGTTGTTGTTGATAATCCTAGCATATTTGTTTAATGGTAGAAAACATCCATTGAGCAGGTTGTATGGTGTCAAGAAATACTCCAACTACAGTCCATCCCACACCCTCCAGCTAAAGAAAACTATTGTCTGCAGGCTCGGCTTTAATGATATACGGAAAAAGGCAGGCCTGTAAACTACAAACTAAATAAATGATACCAGAAAAGAAGTAAATCAAGGTGAATAATACTAGGCAAGAACCTGTACCTACCAAGGCAACCTAACAACTAAGAGAGAAACCATTCAAATCAATCCAAGAAAGGAGTGTGGTAATAGATCCCTGACCCTGTCAATGTAATCATGAAAGGCGGAAGCAGGGGCAATAAAGTACGATGGGTTGAGGGAGCAGCGAAGTCCCGTCAGATATGAAAGACAACCAATCATAGGACAAGGAAGCATAAGGCAAACTGAGGAGGTCATCTTGTTGCTGGAGTAAGGGGACAATTATATACCAGCCATGGGAGGAGGGGGTTGTACGGTGCTAGCGACAGGGGATTGGAAGGAGGAAGGGTACCAGGCGATAAATTGTGGAGAGCCAAAGAGAGCTAGACCCAATATCCAGAGGTGAAAATGTGTGCCTGCCCAACTAGGTATTTCTCAAAGATCAGAGAGAGCAGGGATCGACCACAGCACTGGAGGTGAGTATAGGCATGTAGAGTGTTTGCTCCTACTGTGAACGTGTCTCCCATCGGTGTAGAAAATGGTATTTAAGACCGTCTCAAAGCTAAGCGAGCGGAGGAAGAAAGAGAAGCGGTAACAACCTTAAATACCCGAGGATCAAGCCCAAATGGGTGAGACAATAAGAAGAGAGGTGTGGGAACGGAGGGGGGAGGTAGATATCACCAACCTTGGTAAACGAGCTATACCAGGGGGGGCGAAGGAGTGTGAAGATATTGCGAGAAACAGCAGTAATCTGGCGGATTCAACCAGGCAGAAGAGTGATGTTTCAGAGCATGTCACAGCTACAAGCCAAGTTTTTAACTTTTTTAATTTTTTAATTTTTTCATTTTAATTTTATATTATATCTTACTTGTTAAGGTACAAGCAGTCACTTGCATCAGGAGATATAGAGTAAAGAAAACCTTAAATCTAATACAAATAAAGCAAGGAGAGAACACCACGGAAGCCTTTATTAGCGCCTATCACAAGAAACATTACCACATACGGTTAACCGATGGAGCTAAAGAGGCCGAGGCGGAGACGATTGCAAAAGGAGTGGGGCCATGGAGGAGGCATGGGAGGAAGGGAAAATAATTGGGGAAGGGGAGTGGCGCCCAGGGGCAGGAATGAGTGGAGGGAAGTCGGTGCCACTTTTCACAGATTAACCAAGCAAGGGCAACAAGGAGGGAGAAAGATGAACACTGGGGGACCTGATATCCAATGTAGGTAAGACCTAGGAGGAGGCATGGCCGTTCAGAGAGTACTGAAAGCCAGTGAGGATAGAATAACTGTACATCTCATCCTCGTCCACTCATGGGGGGCAAATTATAGCGATGCTGGCCGAATACCAGAAGGGGTGGGAGGCAAGATGACTCTTATTAGAGGGCCTTTGGTGGACATACCCATCAAAGAAACTTCCAAGGTCAATAAAAGGATGGGGTAACAAGTGCCTGCAAAATCATAATAATCAGCAGAGGCAGGGGTAGCCAGTCAATCTTTGAGGCGGAGATCATGAACTTTCATATGAAGTATACCATAGAATGATGTGTTGGAGCCTGGAGCTGGGAGAGGAGGAGCAAAGGAAAAAAGGTCAGACAGAATCAGAGGTACATGGGGGAGTGAGCACAAGAGTCGAAGTTTGAGATAAATCTAAGCATCAATGGCGAAGTTAAGGAGTTTCGGCGGCAAGAGGCCGGAGTTCGAAAACTCGCAGGCATGACGTTGTGCTGCACGTGCATGCTGAGGCGGCCAAAACAGTCTGGAGCCCGGAAAATTGACTGTCAGCAGAACTCTATTGGGAGACCTGGAGCACCCTTTAGCTGTTGAGCCAGACGATCAGCAACCCAGCCATCGGCAATTAATTTTTCTACTTTTTTTTATCACATCTATTACTGGTTTAGGTTAAAGAATGCAGATGCATGTTGAGATATGGCGTGTTGAAAACAATAAATCTAATATGAACTAGAAAGGAAAGATCACCTACAAAACTCCTAAAGGTGCCTCCCAAAAGAGAAGCAACCATATACTGTTAAGCAAGAGAAGTTTACTAAACAAACCAATATCAAAAGAGTTAAGCTGCGAGTACAAAGGTAAAATATACTGTTAACAGCACCACAAGCGAACCAAAGGAAATTAAACCACAAACTGAAGAGGCCGAGGTGGAGCACAGGACAAATGGAAGGGAGCTATGGAAGAGTCACACGAAGAGGGGAAACCTATAGGGGAATGGGAGAGACGCCCCGGGGCAGGTATGTGAGGAGACAAAGCACTGCTAGTGTCGTCGATATAGCGGCCAAGGGCGCCAAGGAGGGGCAAAGAAGTGCATTGAGGGACCTAACGTCCTGAGTCCGTAGTTCCTAGGAGGAGGCTCAACTGTTCCAAGAGCCCTATGGGGCAGAAGCTACTAGCGTGGCTGAAAGTATCATCCTCATCTGAAACCTGTATCATAGGTTAGAGAGATTAGCCTCGTTCAAGAATGGGTGGGCCACAAGGTAGCTTCTGTGTGCACAAATCAGTTGTATACGCCCTGCAATCATCTTCCCTAGGCCCATGAAGGGGAGGAGCCCGAAGCGCAATGGATAACAATAGTATTCGGGGAGGGGTAACATGATAAGCCAGTCTTCAAGGACTATATCATGGGCCTTGGGACGTAGGACACAATAATCTGAAGTCATGGCAGCAGCAGGTGTGAGTGGTGGATGAAAGGATAAAAGGTCAGTGCTTATAAGTAGGGTATATGACTGCGAACCCAATGGTGCTAGCGCCAGATTAGCAAGTGGTTCAATGGGGAGGGGTGTGAGTACTGGAAGTGAGGGAGTAGCAGTTCGCCGGTTCCAAGGCAATACCTTGGGCTGAAGGCTACTAAACAGGTTGTGGATGGAATCAGGTTCGCATAGGTTGACCAGAGATCGGAGGTCAGGAGGAAGCAGGATAGGAGCAAGGTGAGCAGAAGGAAAGCATGCCACAAGCAGTACCACCAGACGGCGTCAATGCCTGTCCAGAGAGGCAACTGGAGGAAGAAAGGCCTCGACACAGATGATTGAGATAGGGGTAGATATGAATCAGTTGGTGACCCATCATTGAACTGAGCTTAAAAAAACCTCCATGCAATACAACAGGGTGCGACAGGACACCAACAGGTCAGCCCCATAGCTAAGAAAGGCAAGGAGGAGGAAAACCGCCAGCATGTGACACAGCCGTGGTGAGAGGCCAACCTCTGGATTGTAGGGTTGGTAAATTGTGGAGAAATCACCCAGGGGGATAGAGAGACGAGTGGAGAAGTGAGCATGTATGGAAATGGAAGGGGTTAACTAGTAGTCAAGAGAATAGACTTGGCACTCAGGGGAAAAAAGAAGAGCATCAATAGCAATAGGTGAAATATCTCAAGCCCCAAGCTGAATCAGAGTCTGCCTGTGTATCACTTCAATCTTCGGGAGAGGAAACGAGGCACTGTGACAGGGGGCCCTTCACTTCAGCCAGCCATAAATATGCGGCAAAGGGTGGGCCTTGCTCTGGTAACAAGGAGGTGCAACTGTAATGGCAAAATCATCAATATAGGAAAGAATAAGCCTCCTTGGGTCAGAAATATATATAGTAAAAACATAAATAACCAACAACAAAGGAAATACTAGGAACCCTGGCAGGGTGCCAACTGAAACAGGGAAAGTGGTTTATGGAGATCTCTGAAACCTTAAAGAGCAGGAGCACCCAGTGAGGAATAACGTCACCCACGGTACAAGATATTGGAAAACCCCTTTACTCTTGAGCGATTCTACCAAAAAAGTTGAGTCAACCTTGTCCTAACTCCCATTGATATCCAGAAACACAGTGGACAGCCTGAGGCACGGGTGTTGAAAGGAGCAAATGGTGTGGACCAAGGAGGCACAGGCATCAAAGGAGGACAGACCAGGGAGAGAGCCACACTGAATGGGGCTAAAGAGTACAACAGCAAGTGCCATAGGCTAGAGCAGGGATGTACTAACCCTTTCTAAAGCTTAGGACAAGGTCTGCAGAGGGATAATCATGCAAAAGGAGGAAAGGGAATCATAGGCCGTCTAGCCAGGCTTATTGAAGATAACTCTATTGGGCTTCTTCAAGGAGAGTGGATGGAAGCCAATCAGAAGGAGAGGACCAAGGAGGGACCTGAGGAACAGGGTGTTGATCACATAACTATTTTCCAGACAGACTAAGGGATATTGTTGGGATCATGTGCAGAGAAGTAGGATGAGGGAGTAAGGTAGGAAGCCATTTCCTCGGGTGCTGGGGTGGAGCAATCCCCATAAGGACGTAGGATGGAGGAGAGGGAACAAGTGGCGCTAGAGGGAAAAAAATTGGTCGAGGACGGCTTTATTCATACCCTACAGGGTATCACGCGCTGGGAGTGCGGGGAACCCTAGCATTGGCCTGCGGAGCGCTAGCCTTTTAGTAGTCTCGATACTACATGGCCTGGTATTCAAAAGGCAGTCAGGCCATTGAACTCTTTTATCCACTTTGTATATTCTGAAGTACTCGTGCTAGGAGAGGCGAGATGCCTCATTGGCAGAGCGCACACCCTCAAGGCATCTGGCCTTTCTATAGGTCGTGTGCAACTCTCTGCGTAGGGTACCTAGTAGGCGATACCTCCATAGTTGTGCGTGGAAGGGGGAATTCTAATGAGGTGTGTACAGTGAGAGTAGTGAGGAAAGGTAGGAAGACCGACGAAAGAAGCAGATTTTCAGGGAGGAGTAGGTAAGCACAGGGGGGGCCAGAGAGATGTGAAAAACCTTGAGCTCCGCCCAGCCATAGGCCAATTTTTTACTTTTATTATTTTTTATTTTTGTTTTTGCATTTTTTAGATGTAAAGCTTGTTGAGGTACATGAACTCACATGCATCATGAGCTATGGCTTAAAGAAAACCTAAAATCCAAAACTAAGACACAAAGGGAAGACCACTTGCGAAGCTCATAATACTGCATTGGACCAGACACATCACCACATAGAGTTAATGAAATGCAAGTGACGGAAACAAACGAAGATAAAAAAGCCGTGCTGCAACCAGAAAGGAAATATACACTGTCCACAGTATCACAAACAAACAAGAGCCAATGAAAACATTATCTGAAGAAGTCGAGGACGAGTGCAAGCCTAAAGGAGGTGGGCCACAGAGGAGTCATGGGAAGAGGGAAAAAGCACGGAGAAAGGGGAAGGGCGGCAGGGGGCAGACATAAGTGTCGGGAAAGCGGTGCTGGTCTTGCAGATAAAGCGACTAAGGACAACAACCAGGGGGAGAGAAGACCATAGGGAGGTCTCTGGCCCAATGTCGGTAACACCTTGGAGGAGGCCCGAGCGCCCAAGAAGTGTGGAGGGAGAGGGAAGGATTGCATGGCTGAATGTCTCGTGCATGTTCCCGCAACGGGGGCAGAGAGTAGAGAGGCCAACCGAATACTAGGAATGGTGTGTGGCTGGATAGCTCTTTTGGGAACGCATAAGGTAAGCACGCCCAGCAATGAACTTGGCGCGGCACATGAAAGGAAGCGGATACATGCCCCAGGGTTAACGATAGTACTTGGTGGAGGGGGCGATGGGACGTCAGTTTGCGGTAGTCAAATCATAGGTCTTCTTATGTAGTATGTGATAGCCACTGGCCATGGCAGTGGCCAGTGGGGGAGGAGGGGGAAAGGAAAGAAGGTCAATCCTTATAAGAGATGGGGCGAGAGGGAGCCCAAGTACAGGAGCGCCACAAGGACTGGGGTGTCAAAGTAGAAGCGTGTACGTAAAGGTGGAGATGGGGTGGTATTTCGCCAACTCAAAGGAATTACGTTGGGTTTAAGGAGCCTGCAGAGGTGCCGCAAGGAATCTGGTCAGTGGAAGCACATAAGGAGTGGATCTCTGGAGGGAGACGGGCAGCAGCAGGGCTGGCTGAGTGAGGAAGCATACCAATTGCAGTGCTGACAAACGGCGACGGGGCCTGGCCAAGAAGGCAACTGGTGGTAGATAACCCAATGAGGGAAGGATAGTGGTGGGTGTGGACCAGTAGCAGTTAGTGACCCAGTGCTGAAGAGAGCACCAGAAGATCGCCATGCGATCCAACAGGGAGCAAGAGAGGACCTAGAGGTCACTGCCATAGAAAAGGATGGCGAGTAGAAAGGACACCTCAAGTCTGTAACAAAGGTGAGGGGAGAAGCCTGCCCCTGGGAGGAGCAGATGCTTAATGTTAGAAAAGGCAGCCAAGGCAAGAGAGAGGCTGCGGAAGATGTGAGCATGACTGGAGAGCGAGGGGATGAACCATTAACCAAGTCAATGGGCCTAGGATGGAAGGGAAAAATGTAAGGAATCAATAGCAATAGGAGAAGTATCAAAATCCCCTTGCTAAATTGGGGTCCTTCGGTGTAACAGTTTAGTCTTAGAAAGCCAGAATGACACACTATGTCTCGAGGCCCTGCATTTCAGACTCGCGTAAATAAGCTGCAGAGAGCGAATGTTCCCACGATAAGAAGCAGTGTACACATTAATGGCAAAATCATCAACATAGGATAGAATAAGCCCCCTGGGGACTGAAAAATCTAAAGAAGAAACATAAATGACAAATAACAAAGGAGACACAGGGGACCATTGTGGGGTGCCCTCAGAAACAGGGGCAAAGGTTATCGGAAATCGTTGCAAGAAAAGGGAGCCTGTACCCCCTTTACGAACGGACCTGACTCAGCCCACCAGGTAGTCATAGACCCCGTTTCGCTTGAGGGACTTAGCCAATAAAGTGGAGTCCATATAATGAAAACCTTCCTTGATGTCAAGACACAAAGAGGAAATCTTGAGGCGTGAACGAGAAAGTAGCGGATAGTTAGAATTTGGAAGGCGCAGGCGGTGAAGAATATAATGCACGTGATGGAGCTAGATTGGTTGGGGATACAGTTTTTGAACCGCAGGAGCGATTGGTTTGAGCCAGGTGGCCACAACACTCTTCAAGATCATGGAGAGGGTGTGGAGGAGGACTATGATGGGGAAGAAGGACGGAGCATCGTATGAGTCCTCACCAGGCTTATCCAAGATGCCCCCGATTGCCTTCTTAAGAGATAACGGGTGTGAGCTAAATTGTAGAAGCGGGCCAATGAGGGAGGAAAGAATGTGGAGGTTGTATGCATGCACCTTCTTCCATACAGAGTACGGGATCGTGTTACGGCTAGGCGCAGAGGAGGAGGATGAGCGTGCAAGGTTGCATGCCACTTATTTAGGGTAGAGGGAGGAGTAGTCCCAGAAGGGCGAAGAATGGAGGGGTGGGGGCTGTTAGCGCGATAAGGGAAAAAGTAATCATGCAGGGCCTGGTTGATACCTTGCAGGGTATCGGCCACTGGGTGAGGTGAAGCGAGAGGCTGAACTGCCTAGCGCTGGCCTTGTTATAGTCCAGAAGGTGTATGGTGTAGTAGCCTAGAAGAGGTCTGACCAGTGCACCATCCTCGCGGCCTTGATAGCCTTAAGGTAAGTGCATTTGGACAAGCATGCTGCATCCCGGGCAGAAAGCAGGTAGTATGGGCGCTTGTCAAAGCGCTAAGAATCGTTGAACTCCTTGCGCAGTGTACAATGCCACGGGGACCACCAGGGTTTTGCATGGAGGGAGGGGCTTGACATAGGAGTGTATTGGCGAATAAGGGAGAAGTGCCGGGAAGAAAGTCAGTCTTACTAGAGGCTTAAGGAGGAGGGCATATGGAAGGAGTGAGGAGAGGGGACGCAAAAAGCATCAACTGCACCACATGGGCAGGCTACTTAGTCAGGGCCCAGTTAGGGTCCGGAGCTCGAGGGACCACCGAAGGGTGAGCAAAGGTAAGGGATATGGGTACTTGGCAAGAACCTGGGAAGTGGAGGATTGTGTCCCAAAACAGAAGACATGGGGCAAGGATAGGGGAAACAAAAGCTAAATTAATGACACGTGGGCAGTTAGAGCACGACAAAGGGAATCGGGTGCAGACACCAGGTGTGTTCAAAAGCGAAAAGCCAATGTCAGTTGCCCTCTCTGCATTGGGGAAAGAGGAGGACAAATCCTGCAGCAATAACTCATGAAAGTGGATTCCAGCAGGAAGATGAATGTTGTTATCACACAGGGTAAGAAGAGAAAAGTCCACAGAGGGAATTATAACAGAGGTAGGCACTGTTCGGCAAGGGGTGAAGGGGAAACCCTGGTACTAATGGAGTGAAAAATGCAGAAACGAGGGAAGGAAAAGCCAAAAGCAATAGAACACAGAAAGAAATCTAAGCCTATGATATCACCATGTCAAAGAAGACAGGAAGGATGATGCGAGACTTTATCAAAGCAACAAAAACATAAGAAGCTAGCCTAGGGGAGATAGATACATGGCGAGGAGGATGAAAGGAAGAAAACCAGCTGAATGCAGGAAGCCGACCCCTTTACATAAGGGGGTGCTGCAGGCAAACAACAGAGTTTGGAAGAAACAAACCCGCAAAGTAGTTATACACGGAAACAAGTACATCCCAGCTCCCAAGGCTGTTGTGTTAGAAAAAGAAAAGAAGGGAGTGCATTATGGGCGAGGGAGAGGTGGAACAGGTTTAAGCCATTAATGGGCTGAGATCGGACCATGGTGAGAGGAAGGAGTAGGAGAGGAAGCATCCGTGGGGGTGAGGCCTACCTGCCTTAAGGGTAGACACCGAGGGGCGGAACACGGAGGTGATGGGGCTGATGGTGGAGTTGGAGCCCAGCTAGCAGGGCCCAGGATGTTGCGCCATGCCGAGGGTATACGGGATTGAAGGGTGGGATCAAGCAAGCGGGTGGCACCTGGAGCAGTGGCTTTAGTGAGAGCATATGGAGGAGTGGGACCCGCAGAGGCACCATTGTCCCCAGCAAGGTACATGGTGTCCAGCAGGGCAAGGGACTAAGAGTGTTGCGGGGAGTCTGACGCATGGTGCAGTGGAGGGGCAAGGTGGTTAGTGTGGTTGCAGTGCCTGGGGAGTAATTAACGCCACAGTTTAAGCACCTAGCATCAGAGGAGCTGCAGTAGTGAAGGCCAGGTTTAAGGTTGCCTACCTGGGGGCAATATGGGTTGGGGCAGTGGTACTCTGCTTTATAGTGGTGAAGAGCACACAAGTAGCAAATAGGATAATCCACCTAGCATCTAAGACCAACATGGCCGAATAAGCAGCAGTTGAAGGACTAAGTGAAGGCAATAGAGGAAAGGTCCCATTCAGATCTACAGTTCCGAGGAAAAAGGGGGATACACGGGACTGGGCGTTAAAGAGCTCTGGGGTCAGCTGTAACCAGCACGGAGGTAGAGAACACGCCCATCCTGAAGCCCTTATCAGGGGTGAGGAACGAGCTCAAAGAATGGGAACACCACTTGAGCTATTCTAATCAAGGGGGAAAGGCTGGCAAAGAGATCTTCGTCATCGTCCGAGAGGTATCCTGGAGGGACTCAGTGAATGTCCACCTGACCGGTTTTAGGAGTAGAGCGAAAGGCAAGCCATGGGTTTCCCACAACGGTTAACCCATCGTTGAGGCGAAAGGAGAGGGTGCCAAATTTCGGGACATATGAGTAGGCGGGGACACAGAGATCATGGGCGAGGAGAGATATTGGCCCCAGATCATTAAGTGTGGTGGTTATGGAACTGGTCAAAGGACAATTAACCTAGTACAGGATAGAGGCGGCGAGGTCAGGGAGCTGGCCAGCGATGGTGACAGCATATACTCTAAGCATAGGTGAATATTGGGGAGCAAACAAACTCCTAGATAAGGGAGGTATAAGAGGGAGAATCTTTCCGTTTAATTGCTGGAGGGGGGGAAGGCAGCTTTGGAGACCGTAGGAGCAAAGGGTCTACCAGAAGCCACAGTCCCCTTGCCCTTAGACTTTCTCCCACGAGCCCTACTAATGACAACCTTGTTGGTGCCGACAGCAAGTAAGTAAATGAACTGGGGACAGGAGGGGTCGAAGTTGTAGATGGCAAAGGGGGGATTAGAGGAGGAGGTGGCAATACCAGGTAGAGGAGGCGCGCCAGATGACTGACTAGTGGGAGGTGGGTGGAAGGCAGGATGGCCACGGGAACCGCGAGGCCCACGCCCCTGTGAAGCAGAGGGAACACCAGGGGGTGTCGGAAGAGTTGGCTGTGGATTGGAAACCCTAGGTGACATGTTACACAAGGAGGAGTGAAGAGAAGCAAGATCTGAGCGGAGGGTGTCCGCACCCTACCCAACCATAGGCCAGCTAGAAGTCTTTATTAAGGCACTCTTCGCTGAACCCTAATCCTGGTGACTCATAATAATTCATCGTATAAAATCCATCAGCTGACTCTCCTGATTCCCTTACACAATGTTCTAAAACTATTCATAACTAATAAAACTAGTCCTGTGCCTCAAAGTGTTCACTGGTGCGAAACTCTTAACTCTGAATCTGAGTCATGTGCGAAATTCATTACCACATATGACTCACAAGTGTAAGTTATGAAGAAGATCAACAATTATAATATAAAAAGGTTTGCACTAGTGAGCATGATATGAAACCCTAAAACCTTTAAGCAGTCATATTGCGAAATATACACCTTTTTGACTTATAACCTTGAATTAAGAGAAAACCTGTCATGCATAGTCACCTAATCATAACAGTATAATTATTTCTGTACACGTGACCATTCTTCCTGTTTCTTTGTTCTTGAGTTGAGGGACTTATTGTCTATGTAGTCTGTATTTCTTGTCCCATGAGTACCCGTTTCAATTATTCAAACATGATTGTTTCACCACTTGCGATAAGGGGTGCCAGCTGCTGCATCAGCAAAAAAAACCTCCCTATTGTATTACCTATATATCTCCCTGAACAGGCTGGTTATGCCAGCTCCCCCTGTCCTTCCAGTTCCTTCCATAATTCTATCATTGTCAGAATACTCCCGCGGTCTCCCCACAGCTCAATCAAGACCCCCAACGTCTATCATTCCTGTCTTTTATCCGTAGCCCTGTGCTTACTTCACACCGGAATCCATCTAGCCTAAATGACCCGCGTTTTTTTTGACTTTTCCTGCAGTGCCACTTTGGACGTTGTGCGGCTGGTTCTCCCCTGTCTGAGTCCGGAAAAACCTCTGTGGGTCTCGGCTCCCTATCATAACTCGGCACTTTCCCTTCCCCCTGATTTCTGTGTTATGGACACCGTCACCCTGGGGACGTTCCTCACACCATAATATACTCTCTTCCCACCTGTGTCGTTCCTATATAAACCTTCCTTGTTTCCATAGTACGCGTTTATAAATAATTCTTTGGCGCCACACACTGAAGTCTGTACTCAATCCGCTCCTCATCATCTTCTTTGAGACGTCATGAATCCCATAAACTTTTCTATTTTATTCTCATCCCTGATCGCTTAGGAAATATCAATTATACGTTTCATTTGCACCGCTCTGTGTTCTTTCGAATGTATGTATCTTACTCTGTTTAATATATTCTATTAAATGTTTCTAAATCAATCCTATTATTTACATACTTGCATATATTATCTACCCCGGCACCCTCTGGTACCATATGCGCCTTGCCCTTTATCCTTTTGATGCCAACTACCCTTTTCGCTGTCCCATTTGGCCCTTTCGCAGTCCTCAAAGTGACGGTAACAAGTCCTGTAATGTCACTTAACTTCCCCGAATTCTCAACATAGAGTCTATCTACCAATACCATTTTATCCACAATACCCATTGTTAACTCACGAACCTTCATTATTGATACCAAGCGCGCAGGGTAATAGCCTTTCAATGCCACATAAATAGTTTTATTAACTGAATCCACCCAGACCCAATCATTACTACTGCGACCCGTGGAACTCCAAAGCTGAGTGCCTGAACACCGAAAATGGTACCATGTAACCTCTCGCGCGTCCTGAAAGTCCTCAACTGGAATACATGAAAGCTGACATATCTCGACGGGAAGCTGCTTGACCGTATCCATATCAAGCTTTAGGCTTACAGATGATTTCTATCGATAATAGTCTAGTAAAAGAGGGGGGAGATTTGTCAACGTCTGACTGAATAGAGAAACTGTTTGTTACAAACCTATCCTTAGTCTGCCGGACAAGGCACACTATCTTCTTTAACAGCAACAGGTAACGATACGTACCGCTCGTCTTACCGTTATTCAGGTCTCGTAGCCTTATGTCGCCTAGGGAACCCTGAGTCCATCCACTCCTAGCCCGTGCGACTGCTTCTTAGCGATACGTTCCTCGAATCATCTTTCGGTCGGTGATGTAAACGGATGGTCGTAATAAGAGTAAAGTATAGATTGAACTAATAGGTAAAATATAATATAGGAAGTAACTTAGGTGGTTGCGTGAAGAGCTAGCTATCTGTGTCCGTGACCCTCCTTATATAGGCGCTCTTCCCACAACCATAACACTGGTGACTTTACCATGAGTCACCTCTTTGCTATGACTGCCGTGTAAGTCATAGTATAACAAACATCCTATGACTCACAATTTGAGTCATAGTATACAATCCCC